>BBSZ01007193.1:0-17669 GCA_000981365.1 Subanguina moxae | reverse complement strand
GGTATCAATTCAGTTGATATATCATTATCAAACAACGCGTTTAAAAACTTCAGACACCAGAAAAATCGTCAGGGACACCTCATTTTGACAAAAATGTATACATCAAAACGTAGCCCTGAATCTCCTCTTTCAGATAGCCGAGCAGAATTTTATTCCACCGAAAAAAAAATAGTAACGTCATTTAGAAGTGAACACGTGATTTTATCGAATAAAATACAAGGAAAAATTTCGTGTCGAGACAAATAAATTCAAAATTTCAAAAAACCCAATTCACCATTTTTGGCTTTTTTGGGAAGCCGTGACCCTGTCTAAATACTGTTTTGTCTATATAGCTGGCCTTATCCATATAATAATGTGTTTTAGTGTCTGTGCTGTTTGTGCATTCTCCTCGGCTTTTGGATAGATGGAGTGGAAGGTGAACGAGGATTTGCTTTACTAATAAGTTTGTTGGCTCTACTATCTACCATTGCTATATTTGTATCCAAGTTGTTAACAATCAACAGAAGACTCACACCACAACACTGGTAATACTAGATTTTTCAAAAGCTTTTTTTTTGGCTGTCTATCTGTTGAAGATTACCCGTCTACCCTTCCACACCCTTGGGGATGCCCGTCTAATAGAGACTGTCTTTAAATAAAAGACTGCTTTTATTATACAAATATGGTTTTTAGTAATTTGTGCATTTTAGGTTTGTTATGGAAGCTACTATCTATTTGACTCTGGCTATGGGATTTATTTTCGCTGTTGGATTCATAGCATTTGTATACGCAAATTTTTGGTTGGAGACAGCTAGAAAAGCGTTGCCACTTATTGAAGGTGTAAGCATACTAAAACATGACCTACTTTGCTTATATTCTACTCTGAACAACCAGAAAAAAATTGGAGCCGCAGCTAAAAAGCAAGCACAAATTTATTGCTTTCTTTCTTTTCAGTTATCAAGAGCACCTTCATTTTCATGTTTTTTTTCCAGTGTTTGGCTATCCTCCCGTCCTTAAATTTGATGAAGCAGGTGATTCCCAACACGGGGGTGAAAAAGTCGATTAAAAAAGCGATCTTTCTATTCTTCTAAAAAGAAAAAAATGTTTTTTTTTTATTCTATACAGATAATATACATAAACAAAATTAACGAGCAACAAAAATGTTTGGCGGATACAATTGAGCAATGTCCTGGAGAAGTTCTTGGAAATTGCTCAACAATAAATAGCCAACGGAACATATTTGGTTTCTGGAGTCGTAAGTTGGCTTAGTAGGGAGCAGCTTAAAATGTCTCGTCTATTCAAGAAATTCAAGATTTTACATTTTTAGGTTCTTAAAGCCTTGGTTAAAAAATTCTGGCTCTCTTGCCTGTCTTTGCTGATTTTTTCTAGCAACACGCTTTACTAATATTTTTTTTGTTCTGGTTTTCAACTTTGTTAAAGCTAGACTAGAAAAAACACGAAAATGAGGGTGCTCCCGATCACCGAAATTAACCATTAGTAGAATCCTAATAAAGAAACCATTATTTCTTTTTTAACTTAATTTACTATTTTAACTCCTTAAAGAAAAAGATCAAAAGAATTTTTTAGGTTTTTCTAAGCATATGTGCAGCCATTTACATAATCGACTCAGTTATTGTCTGCAGACATCGGCAAATGCGCACTTGGATTCCTTTTGTGTCCAACTACAAAATTTGAAGAAGAAAAAATATTAATTTTAATGTACTGCCGTTTGTATTACCTCAAACCACTTTTATTGTTTTTGTATTAAGGTTGTTTGTTGAATAGAACTGATACACACAAATACGTTTAAGATGCCTTATTATTGCCAAGAAAAGAATAAAAGCTACAGTTAAAGCTACACTTGAAAGCCCCCGTCAAATTATTAGCTTGGAGTTGAGATGCGCACAGACCCATACCTAGAGCATAAAACACTCGAGAAGAAACTCTGATTGCATGAAAATAGCATACATGCTAGAGCTTTTTTATGCGTTAGAGCCCTGTATGTTCAAGATCTTTTTTTTTCTGAGTAGGCCCTCCTTAGAAATGACCCCTTCATTGTTCCTTTTTCTCCCTATACAGCTTTTCATCCCTTAAAAATGGTGAAAAATACTTCTTACATGGTCAATGTACCTAAAAAAGCCAAATTTTTTTTTTTTGGGGGGGGGGGGGTTCACAATACAGTAGTACCAAAATCGCAATGCAATTCAAAAGATATAGGCTAACTTTTTTTAAATAAAATCGGTATTTATATGAATTGTCATGGACCAGGGTATTTCAGAAAAAAAATCATTAGAAATAGGGGATTACTAGGAGAAAGTTCATTTATTTCCAAAAACCATACCTAAGTGACCATAGCGCTATAAGTAAGTGTATGTGGTTTTGAAATTCAAATCCTGTGTTTTTTGTATTGATCAGTCTCTAGGGCACCATTCTTTGAATAATTTTATTTAATACTTAATGCCTGTGTTTAATTCAACTGAATTGAAACCTTTTCTATAAGACAACAGGAAAATCAATACGGATAAGAACAATGCCTGTTCCAAGTGCGAATCAGCAGTTCAGGCTAGACCAGCATAGCAACAATCAAAAAGGAGTGGAAGAACAGCCGCTAGATGTAGGAGAAGGAAAAAGACGAAAAACAATATTTGTGGCTGCTAAAATCCCTCAGGAAAGACTCTTCTCCATCAAGCTTTGTAGAATAAGGTGAAAAATTTTTTAAGTTATAATTTTGATAGATTTTTGCTATCAAAGTATGCATATTTTTGGTACTTTTTGATTATCGTGACCCCACCCAAAATGCTTACTAGTCATTTAGCCGCAACTCATTTGACCGCAGCTCATTTTTGCCATGAAATGAATGCAGACCAAACCAAGTGAATGACCATTTGGTGTGAATTTTTTTCTTGCTTTCAAGCTCTAAAAACCCTTTTCCTGTACTAATTAGGGTATTCTAAATAAGGATTGATAGAGATGAAGTACCGTTTTATACAGTGCTTTTCAAATTTTTTTCAAAAATTGAAAAAATAGCCTATAGTTAAACCTTTTTTTAGAATGCCATAATTAGTCCAGGAAAAAGGGTTTGGGAGCCTTAAAAAATGCACATCAAGTGAACATCCAGGTGGTTTGGTTGGGGCATATAGCATACATCAAACCTGCGGTTATAAATGAAATTCCAATTAGCATATAATAAAGAAAAACCTTACAAAATTTACCAAGTGGGCGTCTACTGCGTAGCATTGTGTGAGATATCCCGTGAACCATTAAACCTAAATGCAGCAGGATGCACGCTGGCTCATGGCTAATCTACGGGACGGCACCCAGCTTGCATCGCCCAATTTGCCCCGGCGACAAAATATTAGCCCCGTATGTTTGTTTGGACCTTTAATATTTTTCATACAAGGAAACTTTTACCATACGAAAAATGAGCTGCGGACAAATGAGTCCCGGTTCAGTAGGGATAGGGGTAAATAGTCTTTACATAAATATATACTTAACTACACCTCTTAGAGTCAATTTTGGATGGGATATTTCGATAACCAAAAAGTAACATTTTTTTAGCCAAAATGTATGAAGAAACAACAGTATACACTACCACAACTGGGTCGAGATATGTGAACCCGCACACCTATGTAGAATCTCCGTTGGATCTAAATATTAGTCTCGACTTGGATTATGTGAGAACTCTGCCAGGACTTCTGAAATGCCTAGAAATTGCAAGTTTGATAAGGTCAAACAAGAGTATGCTAATCAAATCAACTTCAGGCGTTTGACTTCTTGTGCTTTGTTTGTGTCTTGATTGGTGGTCCAGCTTACTATGGTTAGTAAAATTAAAAATTACGAATCATTGAAAAAAAACTTGAATAATTACAGCTGGTGTTGGCTGGTCCACTTTCGTCTCTGTATTTGGCTTTGTAATCACCCTCACTCTACTCATGCTCTACCTATTTCATGTGGTTGACACACTGCCACAAGTAAATCTTTTTATTATAAATAATCCAAAAAAGCAGGAGAAAAAGGTATGTGAATGCAGCAAAGGTTCATTCCCTAAGAAAACCATTTTCTCCTGCTTTTTTCAGCAACGTTGAGTCAACTGATACTGCATTAGAAAGAGCAGATCCAAGACAAAACATTTTGTGCGAAAATTGCTTTTTCGCCTTGAGCGACCAAGATATACCAAGTCTAGAGGGTACCATAGCCAAATTTCTTGATTGGTCATGCACAGTTAACCATGCTTTTTAAAATATATTTTCCATGTTTCAGCTTCAGAAAACTTCACAAGTTTAGGTTTTTATCCATGCAGCAATTAAATCAAGGAGAGAGATAGATATTTTCTGGGTATCAAAGTTTTTTTCTTACTTTCAGGCTCTAAAACCCTTTTTCCTGTACTACTTGGAGTATTCTAAAGAGGGTTTAACAGGGGTAAATTACTGTTTTGTAAAAAGCTTTTCAATGTTTTCCAAAAACTGGAAAAATAACTTATAAAGCCGTAATTTACCCCTGTCAAACCTCCTCCAGAATGCTTTAACTATTACAGAAAAAGGGGTTTCAAAGCCTAAAAGTGAGAAAAAAACCACATTAAGTGGTCATCCACTTGGTTTGGTTAGTGCATGGATAAATACCTAAACTGGTGAAGGCTCCTTACAAGTCAAACCGAAACAGGGAAAATATATTTTAAAAACCATGGCCAATAGTAACTGGCCAACTGTGCATAGTCAAAATTGTGATGTTTTTATTGCTGAAAGTAGGTTATAAGAGCATTAGAATGTGTGCCAAGGTAGGTGTACCCAAGTTTAGGTGCCGTGGATAGTGGGAGAGATGATCTATTGTTTTGCATGGACAATTTTCTACTTCATTGCAGGCAAATTACATACTTTTTCATCATAAATCAAAGACTTTTCCTGTAGGTAGTGTGCTAGCAGTGGCCAGTGTCAGCCATCCGCATGCTGGTGGCTGGGCTGTGGCTGCCTTTTTCGCCTTTCTTGCACTAATCACCTATGGATTGGATTGCTACTTGAAATTCCTGGCCTGGAAGAACAATGAGAAGGCAACAGGAGGGTATGGAAGCAGGAATGGGGTTGCGACAAACACTGTTTGAGCCACACAATTACAAGTCAAAAAGAAAATGTGTCTATTGCAAACATAATCTGTTTGTTTCTACTTTATTTAGATAACTTTTGTTCTCAAAGATAAATAATAATTTTGAATAAATTTTTAACAATCTTTCTAATTTTTGTCAATCATAGAGGCTAGCTGAATGGTTTAAGAAAATCAACTTCAAGTACTACTAGTCAAAATGTCTTCAGAAATCTGAATTTGAAAGCAGAATTATGAAAAGTGGCTTGGTTGCCGAGATATGATCCAAAGTTGGACCACGCACATAATGTTGGCTTTTTGAAAAACGACTGGCAACTTCAGAATCCTTACGATCTTTTGCCTTAGAGACGTCAATATCAAAATTAGCAAATGATGTCAAAAGTTGAAGTAAAAAAATGGTAAGACCCAGTCAAAATGCACGTTTTAGAACACCGACCACCTTACTTGCAGCCATATCTCAACAACCAAGCCACTTTTCAAAGTTCTGCTTTCAGATTCGAATTCCTGAGGACATTTTGACTATTGGGCAGGCCTGTGTTCAGAAAAATATTGTTCTCCGCCTCCGGCCTCCCCTCCAAAAGATTCCTCCGGAGGCCAGCACAGGCCTGCTATTGGGAGGCTTCAGAATAAGAAAAATCGTTTAAAAATGGTTAGTTCAAGAATATCAAAAAGTTTGAAAAAAACCATGACCAACTGTCGTTTTACCCTCCAAGATGATCTCATGTGCAATCTAAATTATAAGCGTGGTATAATCTTTTGGCGTCCTGAAAAAAAGCTTTTGCAATGATAAAAAATTATGCTATTTTGCTTATCAATTATTGATCATAAAAATGAAATGGTTGGAAGCACTGAGCAGTTTTTCTCTCCGTATTTGCAGTTTTGTTTCTTTCTTTGTTTGTAATGGCTGCAGGTAATTTCATTCGTCAAATTAGCCATTTACTCCTTTTTTTGCTTGGAAATTGTCAAACATATTTTTTACCATCAGAATCGAACCGATTGAATTTTGAACCGTCCATGAAAAGCACTTTTGACCACTAAAATAACGATGATAAGGCAGGCAGCTACTCAGCTAATAGATAGTAACCTGCTCGATAGTCCACTTAAGATGTTCCTTGGCATAGCAGGGCCTCCTTTTTGATTTTTCTCATTTATCAATGGCTTTTTTCTTGCAACTTTACCCGGAAAACCAAATTTATTAAGACGATGTTGGAATGTTCTTGTACTGATAGGCTCTTTCAGTTGATTGACAGCATCAGCAGCAGTTTTGTGGCGATCACTCTGAAACACTTGTTATCTGTATACATAAAGACGACACACAAGGCAAAGTGAAATACCTCCGAAATACGATGCATTACAAGATCCATTCTCTCCTTTTTCTTTCGGCGATGAATACGCTTCCCATCCAATACAGTTCTTCTGCCTTTCACATGGTGGAGAGCTTGACAGACGATACATTTTGAAAGATTCACTGTCCTAGCAATTTCTTATACAGATTTTCCTCCGAACGCAGAAGGACACATTCTTGACGCTGGGCAGGTTTTAAGTTTGACTTCTTGCTCACTTCTAACCAACCACCGCTAAAATCGAACAGTACAGTACTTCTGAAAAACTCGATTTTTTTATAATTTTTACTAATCTCCTTAAGTAATTGTCCGGCACCGTAGCTCTGCATATTCTCTTTTTAATGAGTTTTTAAGCGACTGAATGTTATTGGGCAAATTTGGAGAAAAAGTATTCAAATGCAGAAAAGTTATTTCATTGGAAAGACCTAATCACGCTACTAATCATACGCCCCTCAAAATTTTATATCCCTCTTCCAAAAAAAGTACTTGTGTTTTCTAAGTACAATCGAACCTCTCTATAACAATCACCCTCCATAACGTTCACCTCTCCATAGCGTTCACGAATAACGCTATGGAGAGGTAAAAGATTTGGTTCGCTTTAACTAGATTATAACCAAACCCACTTTTGCGATAACATTCACTCTCCATAACGTTCACCTGAGGTAAATCCCGGTAACGTAAACAACATTCTCTATAACGTTCACCCCATTTTTACACAATTTTCAAACATTTATCTTAACAGGATTACCGTATTTACTCTATTAAGCGGGCATGCCCGCTTATTTTTCGACCCTTTGCTAGGGGGTCCACTTATTAGAGGGCTCATTAGAGGGTGCCCGCTTAATTTTCGACCTTTTCTCGTATCATAATTGAAATTTATTGGGAAACACAATGAGATAGATCTCAAACGACTCAGGAAGAGCTGCAAATTCATTAGCTAGGGTGCCCGCTTAATAGAGTAAATACGGTAATTTGAGCAAAGATCAGAATTATTTCATTTTTACTTTTGACTCAAAATTTTTTCTTCAAATTTGTGTTTTCACAATGTTATTTGTCGGGTTCTCATTCTTCAATTAAGTTTTAAAAAGTTGACGCGTTAAATGACTAATCTGACGGAGGATTTCAATTAAATCATTTTTAATAGAAAATGCCTGTTGCCTGCTCAAATTCAGAGCCAAAAGGAAGCTTTGCAGATAAAGGAGGTTTGCATTTTTACAATTTTGTAAAATTTCATTAATATAAATGAAATTTTTATGCATTTCTAGAGTTTTGGTCCTGGCACTCAGTTCGCCTCCAAATAGCTTTTCTTCTGTCTTTTTCAATGGCTGTACATGGCCTTATGCGCGGGAACTTGAGCATGGTTAGTGCGAGTCAAAAAAACTAGGCAAAGCTGCGTTGTCGTTATTGTAACTTTTGATGATTTTAAATTTCTTTTCTATAGAGATTCCAGTTACTTTATGTTTTTCTTTCATCCTGGCAGTCTTTTTTTTAATATTGAAAAATTATCGTAAGATCGATACTTATATATTTAATTTACTTTTTCTTTTTTTATGTCATTGTCGTATTTCCTGTATTCGTGGTGGAATACGATGTGGTTCTGTTTGCGCGATCTCTTCGAGGCAATGGCGGCTTGAAGTCGGTCGAGTTGGGCCAGATGCACGTCGCTATTGAGATTAATTTGCTCTTTGCCATTTCTGTCTGGAATTTTTCATTGTTTTTAAAAATCAGTGAAAAAAGTCAAAAATTTTGGTCACAAACGCACATTTAGCCAGACGCACCACATGGCCTTCTTGCAATAAAACCAAACACGAAATACGGCAATTGACTATTTTTGGACTCATATTGAAATTCCTTGTCAAATTAGTGATTTACCCAATCAAATTTCTAAAATTTGATTATCTCAACGGCTTTTCAATAACTTTTTTAAATTTTTTTCAACATGTAGCTGTGAATCTCCTCTTTCAAAACAGACATAAACTGACTTGATATCTTCAAAAAAGGTTGGAAAGAAACTTTTTGAAGGTAAATTCCCTTTGCTTTTTTCATAAACCTTTTTCTCCAACTTTTTTCAAAAAAAAATCGCGTCCATTGTTACCTTATTGCAAAGACGAGACGCAGGGCTACAAGTCGAATAAAAATTAGAAAAAGTAGTTAAAAACCCGGTAAGATAATCAGGTTTTAACAAACTGACAGGATAAACTAGTAATTTGACGGATAAAATTAGTTATATCCATTATTTTCATTACTCTAGGCTTTGGTGTGTATGATTCGTCCAACTCCATCCAATGGAAGTCAGTTATTAGACGGACCTTTAGAGCAAACTGTTGGTTTTTTTAATTAATTGTTAAATTTTGATGCTTTTTCTACATAAAATTTGGGTACTACTGTGGTGACTTGGTGACAAAATCCAGCCTAGGACAAAATCCAGCCAGGGAAAGATCTAGCCGGACATAATACAGCCAGGATAATAATACAGATAATCCAGCCGGACATAATACAACCATACACATTATTTCATTGCCTTATTAGCTATCTTGGTTTTAAGATTGTTAATGCTACAATATTTGGACTGATTACTGATTAAGTGTGTGACTAAATCATGTTGATTACAAATCGTCATATGGATGCTCTCCTTGCAAAGCCACATGCTCCTTATTCGAACAAGGGGAATAAGAAGTTCATCCACGAAGGAAGGATGTATATAAAGAATGGTGACCTGAAAGGCGTCAACAAAGGCAAAATCTCGGCAGAGTGCGACCAGCGTCGTACTCTTGGCTGCAGAGGATGGGCTTGGTTTAACGAAGGAGGGCAGGATTTTGTCCAATCCCCCTATACGCCCCTCAATCCTTTATACCCCCTTACCGCCCCAAAACGGCCCAATTTACCGTTTTTAGCGCATTAAAATAGGTTATGGGGGATTGTACATGTATTTTGTGGCAGTTGCATTTTGGAGGGGATGGGTATGATACAGCAGAGTCTAAAATTCTTATTTTCAATACTCCGTATTACACAAGCTACCAAGACTAATATGGCAAATCATTTGGGCTCTAATCATTCCACGCTCTATCTATGTACTCAAAGTTTTATTTGTTTCCCAAAATTTTTGGGTCTTCATTGGTCAGGTGTGCATTCTTAAACCTACTAATTTAGACAGAGCTGCAACTTGATTGGGATGCCAACTCAATTAGTTTTATTCACGCAGCTTTCTACACAGGCAACTTCTTCTCTGTGCTTGTTGTCCATAAAGCTTCTCAGGTGGTTGGTGCTAAAAATATGATTTCATATAGGTTGTTTTCCTTTTAGTCACATTCTGAAATTTTATCACAATATTTTTGCTTTTTAGTGTAATAGCCATTCTTCTCTGTACCTGGGCTGTGCCCTTTGTTGTATATTTCCTGCCTCATTATTTGTTCACTGCAGCAATTCGCTTCTTAACTGGCTTTGCACCAGGTTGATAGATATATTTTGACTAAATATTCAGTTTCTTTGTAAATCCAAAGAGCTGCATTGCTTTACCAGGCTTCTTCGTTCCATGTGCCTCTCTAATGATAGCCAAGTGGTATGCGGAGTCTGAAAAGAGCACTGCTATGGCTATATTTACTACTGGCAATCAATTGGGCATCTCTTTAGCAATGTTTCTGACAGCCGAATTGTGCAAAGTGCCTTTTCTAGGTGGATGGCCTACATCTTTCTTTCTATACGGTTAATCAACTTTATCATATCATTTCTTATGCAGTCAAACATGGCCAGTCCAGTTCCTAAGGGAGCAGACCTAGAAGTTATGGGGCTGGATTACGGGGGGACTTTTTGCCTTAAAGCTGTCACTAGAGCCACTCCTAAGGGGTCGGACTACCGTGTGCTGACTGCACCTTGAAATAACTCTTTAGGTTTTATTGGTCTTCTCTTCCTTGTTGTTTGGTGCCCTTTGGCAGCTGAAAAACCAAGAGATTCCAAACGAATCACAGCTGCAGAATTGGCTCATATAGAAGGGGTGGGCGTCAAAAGACTGGCTGTTTCTGTCATCTCAAGAACACCTTACAAACAAGTATGCCTTACAGACCAGAGATTTCTGGCCACATTTTTAAGATCAAATCATAGAGATGCCATTAAAAGGCTGCTCAATTGTAGCTGTTGCTGTCGCCAGTGGTCTTCTCAATGAATTTGTGCGCTTTTTGCCAGTCTTTTGTGCTCGTCGCGATGATCTCGTATTTGCCTGAGTTCAACAGAGCAGTGCTTGGTCTTCAACTGTCTTCCAATGGGAAGGTTATTGACAGTAGAAACCTGTTTTAGAAAACCTTGTAAATTTAGTGGTCTGCCTTGCCATTCGCCATCCAAGTCTTTTCCAAAATTTTATTTGCCTTTTTGGCTGACTGGATGAAGACTAATGGAGCAAGTGTCAATCTAGTTACTAAGCTATTCAACAATATTGGTGAGTATAGCTTAATATTCCTTTAGTGGCAACTTTTTAGTTATTGGGTTTACAATTGACGAATATGCAGTAAAGCATGGTACTTATACTTGCATCAGTTATACTTATTTATGCATCAGATGTGGTTTTCAAGGCTTAGATATATTCAAAGGGGATTATGGTTATTTCCGGGGTGTCTGCGACCAAAATGATACAGGATTGGTTACAAAATCGGATTTTTTACATTACAATTCTAAGCTTTACTGGTGTTTTGGTTTGTTTTGAAAAGAACCTTTGCAAGTCCAAGTGTTTATCAATATTCAGCCATCCATCAACCAAACCAAGTGGATGTCCACTTGGTGTGAATTTTTTTTTCTTACTTTCAGGCTTTCAATACCTTTTTCCTGTACTAATTAGAGCATTCTAAAGAAGGTTTGGCAGGGGTGAATCACCGTTTTGTGGGTTATTTTTTCAGTTTTTGCAATTTCCCTCAAAAGATCCTTCAACATTTACAAATCTTTTTTTAAATTTTCAGAAATTATTATTATTTTTTGCTCCCCCAAGGTAAAAAACCTTATATTAGGGAATTCTACCATGTTTTGGTTACTGGAGCTGGGCAAAAAAGAGTCTTTAAAAACATTCATGGTCAAGAGTCTTGCTCGGATTCATGTCGCAGGTAAGTCTGTGCGCGCATCGCTAACCCTTCAAGCCTCTTACAACTCCTCCCCGGGGCGCGTAGGGGGCTTGAAGGCTTAAGGTTGAGATGCGCACACACATACCTGAGACATAAATCACTCGAAAGTGACTCTGGATGCATAAAACTGAAGGTAAAACTGCTGGAGGGTGTCCAAATCACTTGGAAGGATGTAAACTACTTAATTTAATAAAACCCAATTTGCATAATTTTTTTTTAGTCATTTTGTAATTAAAGCAAAGCTTTTTTGAGAACATTTTCCTCAAAATCAATTATTTGTAGTTTTAGCTTCATTTGGATGTGCTATTTGCATGCTAGTAAGAGACATCATTATTAAAAATAATCTTAAAAACTAAATACAGGTGGTTAGTCAAACTACTGATGGAATGGTTATGCTCATCTTTTTATGTCTTGGCATTACACTTACTTCTGGCTATGTGGCTGGCTATAACACGAGGTTTTTTATTTTGTCGTTAAATTTGTCACAAATTTTCTCCTTTTAGCATTGTTTGTGTGGCACCAGCATATACAGCTGCTGTTTCTGCCTATGGACAAATCTTTAGTCAACTTGCCAGCATCTTAGCTCCAATTATTATTGGATATTTTACTCAAAAGGTAACTTTAAAATAGAGAACTGATTTCATCCCTCAAATTAGTAATTTACCTCATCTAATTTTTGAACTCTTTATTTTAGTTGTTCTTCAGCAATCTTTTCTATTTTTTCTTTCATGCTATATAACCTGCGTCTCCTCCTTGCATTGAGGTACAACTGACTCCGCGTCATTAGATGGAGCCAAGGAATTTCTGAATTTCAATCCACATCTTTTTTACTCGGTGCTTCTTCCATTCACGATCAGCCAGTGCTCTAGGCGGTGTTTGTAAGCTCCAATTGTTCTGTCAATCATGTTCTGAGGTAGTTCTGCAAAGGCTTCTTTGGTTTTTCCGTGGACTTAGAATGTGTTAGCGGATGGAGTAGTAAAGACACAGAGCTTAACTCGTCTGACCCGTTTTAGCCCTTTTTTTTTCGTTTAGCGCAGCGAAAATGCTTTATCCAACCATTTGTGCATATCAACTCTCCCATGCCAAGGCACTCAATCCTGCATGCAAGTCCAGGACCACCAAGAGAACTAAATTTTTATTGACGAAAGTAAAGGCAAATCCTTGGTAGAATTTCATCGCGGCATCATTGACCTGAAAAAAAAATCTTCCAAGCACTTGAAAGTTAAAAAGTTGTCGCAACCATAGATTAGATCAAAAAATTGGAGATGCTTCCACATTTCAAAATCATTGGCTCTACCAAAGAATGGCTGCCGATTTTATACCTTGATCCCCTCTGTTGTTTTAAACCCTTCTAAGCATTTCTAATACGTTAAAAACGATAAAAAGGTTATTTTTCGACCCTTTTCGTCATAGAAAGCCAGTTTTTGGGAAGTCAAAGACTTTCATATTCTGATTAGGCACCCAAGATACACAGCCTTGTAAATGGTATTTTTAGATCCTATGAACTACACTTAGGCATACAACTAAACCTTAGACTTAGGATAGGTCAGCGTAGATTAGCCGTACACCAGCGTATACACTGTTTCATGTTTTTAGTGCTTCACGGCTAGCTTTCGCTGGCCTACCCTAAGCCTAAGACTTAGTTGTATGCCTCAAAGCAGTTCCAGGGGTGTTGACCTCCCAAAAGCCGGCTTTCTATGAGGAAAAGGGTAAGAAAATAGCTTATTTTTTATCCTTTTTAGCGTAATAGAAATGCTTAAAGGGGTTTAAAACAACAGTAGGCAAGGCATAAAATTGGTAATCATTCTCCGGTAGGGTCAAATCATTTTTGCATTTAATACAAGTTCTAGTCAGACGTCCATGGTTGGAGTTTGGTCTTTCAACTTATAGTCGGACTTCTTGTAGTCAGTGGACTGGTTTTTCAACTTATAGGCTCTGGTAGGGACATTAATTTTAAGTAAAAACAAAATACATATTGTTTAGCTAATATGCAGCCCTGGGCTCAATTAGGTCTGACTCCTTTCCCTTCTGCTCGTTTAAAAGAGTTGACACCGCTTCACAAAGAATCGAGTAGTGCAGAAGAAGAGAAATTTTTGATAGAAGCTGAGAATTTAGATACTAAACAAGAAGTCAACACTATGTTGTTGGTGGAAGAAGAAGTGGAAAACGATACCAAATCACACAGTGGCCGACCGTCCAAAAATAGGGTGCAGAGAATCTCAATTATGGATGAAAATGGGGAGGTGTACATGGCTGGCGCAGAACAACAATTAAAAGAGCCCTTTTAATTGCATTTGATCTAAAAATTTGCTTTTTTAAGGTAATGTGTGACCTTTAAATTGAAATCTTCTATAAACATGCTGCCGAGTTAATTTAAAAGAGGACACAATAAAAGTCAAGGACTACTGAAAACTTGTTATATAGCAATTTATTGGTGTAAAATATCGACTGACCACCATGCTCGAAATTCTGCTTGACTTTATATCACTTTTATTAGCATACTTGTTCAGGGGTTCATGGTAACCTAAATTTTTATATTACAGTCGAACCTCGTTAAACTGGCACCCCTAATTCAAAAAAATGTGTTTGTGGCATTGTGTTTTTGACCTATGTTTTGCTGGTGTCTTCTGGGCATGTTATATACCAAAACGTAGCCTAGAATCTAAGCTAAATTTTGGTATATAACATGCCCAGAAGACACCAGCAAAACATAGGTCAAAACACAATGCCACAAACACACTTTTTTGAATTAGGGGTGCCAGTTTAACGAGGCTCGACTGTAGCTTGGATTAGACTAGGTCAATTGAAAATATCGATTTTTTGTCTTAGGTGGAGTCTTAAGGGGGCGTACGAGGCTTGAAGGGTTAGAGATGAGCGCACAGACTTACCTGCGAGATGAGTCCGAGCAGGGCTCTTGACCATAAATGCATTTAAAGACTTTTTGCCCAGCTCCGTTACAGAGAGTTGGAGCTAACGTTAGTTAGTTGGAAAGTTAGTTGTTAACGTTAGTTGGAGACGGATGCGCGATATGTAAACTTTGCTTACCGTATAAGCTCTATTAATTCTCCTGGGAAGATTGTTTTTAAACCTCTCGATAGAGGGGAGGATTATTAGAAGGGAAGAGAATTATTTTTCGAAATCATATTTTAGCAGAGCGCTTAATAAATTTTTGCTCTGTAAATAACACTTGCCAACCAGTTAGCTCTCCAACGGAGACTCTCACTTGGATACAAGCCCAGTCTTCTTCGCCAATTTTCTACCGATCAAGTCAAACAATTTTTGGTCGATTTCCACCCATGTTTCCAGAAGAGGTGTGCAAGGTTGGGCTAATCCTCTGTGCTTTTTGTTATTCACTTTTGATTCTAGAACAAGAGAAAATAAAGCTCAATTTGCCGCATCAATATTGTCTTCGCCATCATCAAAGTTTGTTTGAGAAAGTCGTTGGACAGCAATATGAAAAATGAATCAGTTTTTGTGGAATGCAAGAGGTATGTACCGAGATGATGTTAGCTAATTGTATAATTAAGTCATAAATAATATTTGTGAGCAAGGAATAGTTGAAAAACCTGGTTTTAACGTAAAAAAAAAATATGATAGCAACACTGCTGGGAACTCACAAACCGGTTCACCTTTCAAATTTACTGCTAGTTGATGAAAGATGGGTGGTCAGACTCATTTCCGCTGGTTTTCGTTCTCTTTTCTCTACAATCAATTTAATGTATTATTTTTCGGTTTCGTTTCCGCAATTTAACTTTGTTTACTAACTTGTACACTGAACATTTCTTAACACACTAAAGTGGCTATTGTGTAGCCAACATTCCTCCATCCCCCTATAAAAATTTTTGTTCATATTCATAATTTCTTAAGTTATTCTAGGTAATTTTTTATGCTAAAACCTATAAAAAGTTCTTTTTTGTACTTTTTTAACAAAAAATTAATTTTTTTTCTACTAAAATTTGTTTTTTTAGCTTGCTTTTCTAAGCTTAAAAGTCCTTTAAGCTAAACACCTGATATAGTCTTTTAAGCCCCAACTACCACACTTTTGCGCTACTGTATCCCTCACAGCTGAGCCATTTTTGAAACATTTTTCGTCACCCCCCAGGGGTGACGGACTATCGAAGTTCGACTGTAATCAATTAAAAATATTTATTTGTGGACTTTTGCTTGGTGTTATCGAATAAGAATTAAAACAAAAAAATTGACGTTAATTATGCATGAACCTAATATAACAAGGACTCGTTACAAATTATGACTTGCTACATCGACTCGCTACACCTGATTTATAGCGAGTCGTATGGCAGTCTGTTTTTTTACATACTAAGTCTACCGCATAAAGGAGCTCGAATGTGCTTTTATGCATTAAGAGTATGCAATAGCGTGGCGGACAACGCTGATTTGTAAAATTTGTGCAAAGCTTTGCGACAACCTAATACTTTTAATTTATTGTCTCTTTGCATTGGTCATAAAGGGCAAAATTAAAAATCTTCTCTGCCCACAACTTTGTTCCTTCCCGAAGCCAGATTTGCATAATTCCATTGAACTAAAAGAGTAATAGGCCCGTTCTAGCAGCAAATTTGTGCTCTCTACTCTGTCTAAGGAATACAATTGGCTTCAATGGTCAAGCTGTGTCTTTTGGAGTCAACTCTTTCTAACAACCAGCGCCACTTTTATTTCCTCCAGCTATATTTGGTCACTCAGAAGCAAATTACCTACACAACTTTGAGCCAATTAATTATTAGAGCTTTGCATAAAATCTTATTAGGTTTACTTGCTACTCTTTTTTCTATGTCCAACTATTTGGGTGCCAAATTGGAATATTAAAGTAAGTTAGACTACTTAAGGACTGCTTTTACGGCATAAGAAAGTAGAATAACAGAGGGAATCTATAACACACACAAAGGAGGTCGAGAATAAGTGTGTGGGAGAGCCAGTAATCGGGGTGTGTCGCCAGCAGCCGGCAATTCCCTTGCCTTTGAGCGGTCATTTGATTGTCGGCAACTAGGCTCAGTCAGTAGATTGATTAACGGCCATTGAGTAACTGGTTATGCGTGTAAAAAGCGCTTTTAGAAGACAGAAATGAAATTTGCCTACGAAGAAACAAACAAATGTCTTTGAATTAAATTATCCATTTTTACAAGTAGTTTTTTTATCCTCAAGCAGCCTGGTTGGCATAATCTCCTCAAAAACGGGGGTGGGTACAAGGCATAGAAAGTTAGGAATTTAAAGTCAGAAGTTCAAAGGAGTTTGACGCTACTAGAAATTAATCACCCCAAATCAAGTTTCCTAAAAGCGTTTAGAAACCATTTTTCAGTAACAGTTTCGGTATAAAGAGGCTAGAATAGTAACTTAGAGGGGAAAAAGGACTGAATTGGGAGAGGAAGGGAGTAAAATGAGGCCACTAATTTGGAGGGCCATTCACTCGTTTCCCCTTACAGGACCAGGGCAAAAAGTGCCTCTAGATGCATTCTCTGATCAAGAGTATTGCTCGAATTCATCTCGCAAGTCTGGAGCTCGGGGGTTGGAGTTGAAATGCGCACACAAACATATATGAGACATAAATCACTCGAGAAACAGCTCTGGATGCATGAAAATAGCATGCATGCCAGAGCTTCTTTATACGGCAAGTCCCTGTAAGAGAAACTATGTTGAAGATCTTCTCTTTTTCAACAGATTGGGCCCTAGTTACAAAGAGGAATGGGTATAACCGAGTAGTTCTGAGAACTGGGGGAGGAGGTATATCCTAGTAGCGTCGGGAGTTTTTTAAAAAAGACAAAGAGTAAAAGTATAGTTGTTATTCAATATTTATCAACCGTATCCAGGCCCTGGATTCCAGAAGTTTGCTTGATATCTTTGACCGTGATTTTATAAAGGAGTACTTTTATTAAAAAATATTAAAAACTTTGGAAAAAGGCCCCCTCAAAGTGCTATACAGTCGAACCTCGTTAAACTGGCACCCCTAATTCAAAAAAATGTGTTTGTGGCATTGTGTTTTTGACCTATGTTTTGCTGGTGTCTTCTGGGCATGTTATATACCAAAACGTAGCCTAGAATCTAAGCTAAATTTTGGTATATAACATGCCCAGAAGACACCAGCAAAACATAGGTCAAAAACACAATGCCACAAACACATTTTTTTGAATTAGGGGTGCCA
>BBSZ01007180.1:0-10389 GCA_000981365.1 Subanguina moxae | reverse complement strand
AATGCTCTCAGGAAGTTGATGGAAATTAACTCTATGATGTTCACGGATCTTCTTTTGAATTACAGAAAGGATCGCGAAATGTATTCTGCACATAAATTTGGAATAGTTTGGCACAACTTTTTCCAGGAAAAAATTTGAAGAGAAACAGAGGGACGATTTGTGGAAATTAATGGAGTTGTCACTCTCGCCAAGAGGTGAAAAAAGTAGCCATGCCATTGAAGTTGACATTATGTCTTCGACGCCGAGCGAGAGTGCAGTTGATGGAAGCCCTACGAATTTTCCAAAGGATCTAAAGTTCTAGTATTGTTGCTCTAATCTGTTCCACACAATGTTTTTTGTCTTTACTCTAGCATGGTTGTCTCGTAAAGACGGATTGATTGTAGTTAGTGAGGTCAGTTATTGTCATACTACCGCTGTCTTTTCTGCACGTTTCCGAAATAAACTGAACAAATTTTTCTTCTCTTTGGTGGAGCGTTGGCTTTTCCGTATGATGCGTATATTAGTTGGAAAGCCGATCCTTTATTTCCTGTGGTAGGCGTCAGACTTGTGCTGGCATCCAGAGAAATATTCCAGAGGGGAGGCAAATGCCTCCGGCCTCCGCCGGAGGAAAAAAAATTAGCTGGAGGGAAAAAAACAATAGAAAAAAAAATTCTTAAACTAACTAGAAATTAAAGCTAACAATATTGTTTGGATGGACAAAAGGGGTTATAATTATAACCCACCTCGTTTTCAATTTTTAGGGCAAAACTTTTTTGTTTGAGTTTACATTTGGCTCTTTCTGCCAAAATTGAAGTTTTTAAGCCATTTGCATACAGCTGTTAAAAAGGATTGGTTATTGGCTCCTTGAAACACCCATAACTCGTTTAACTCCGAAGGGGTTGTAATTACGTCCCGCAGTGTATTTTCCTATACGTATTCCTTTGCGTAGTAGTATACTCCAGTCAGTCACGAAAAAAGGTCAGCAGGGCAAAAAATTTTAATAAAACAAACTGTTTACAAAAACGTTTTCTAAAATTTCTTGGCGTTTTGACTTTTTAAAAAATGATCACAATTTTGAATTTTGAGCCCATGTGGTTGCAGTGATCCAAAATCCAAATTAATAATCACTTTCAAGATGTTGCGCGAAATTTGAATGTGAAAAGAGAACAATTTGGGAGTAAACCTGCCAACTCCCCTGATTTGACACCAATAGACTTTTTTTGGAATGGATCGAAAGCAGTCTAAGAAGTTGAATCACAAACTGGGCAGAGCCACAAAAAGAATTGAAGGAGCGATGCGTTTCGTTGTCAAGGGATATTGCAAATCTGAGGCAAATTTAAAAATTTAAAATTTATGAACAAAAAAACACCAGAATCTGGCAACCACAGTAAAAATTGCGCCACGTTATAGCACATTTTTAGAAGCTAATGAAAATTGCGAGTTGCAACGTCGAAAAGACAGTTTAAAGTGTTTTTTCATTCAAAGCTTTGGTGTTGTGTTTAAAGTTCATTTTTTCTCCAAAAACTGTTTATTATTTACCGGCCATAAGCTATTATTGTAACTATACAATGTATAGTCGAAATTTGATAACCCATCACCCCAAAAAAGTTCGATCCACAGCTGGGTCCGACCAATACTAGACACAAGGATGGTTTAACGTGATCAAACACGTTCGTTGCGTTGTGTTTTAGTTTTTTGAGTGCGGAACTAAATAATTTTATTTGCTTTAAGAGCCCTGACTGTGTCGTATTTTCTTGAAAAATTCACCCCTTTACCACTACTGCTTCTTTTATTATTCGTCTCCAGACTCTTTAGACTCGTCAATGGATGCTCAAGATGCTTTGGCTGGTAATTCTCTACCTTCGCTTCCTTCTTTTAAGGAGCTGATGGGATTCAATGCTGGGAATGAGGTGATGTATGAAGATGATCCTTCGGATAGTTCAATTCCTTGCATCCAGGTGTGTTGCTTATGTCAAAATGTCTTCTACAGTCAAACCTCTCTGGAAGGATCACCATGGGGGACCGGCGTAAGGTGGTCGTTACAGAAAGCTCATCGCTTTCGAAGAGAGTTCATTTTGAATTATTTTGAATTAGTCACGTTACAACAGACTGGCTTGAGGTGATTGTTACAGAGAGGTGAACGTTGTAGTGGGTAATCTTCATAAAAAGGTTTGACTGTAAAATGTTTTTTTAGAAGATTACGAAGAAAAACAACATTCTACCATTGTGGGGCAATGCACAGACTATGAATCTGAACACTTTAGTTCTCGAAAACATAGTAGGTTATGCTGACTTTCAACTGGAATTTGATGTGCAACTTTTTAGGTGCAAAGTACGTATTACAAAAATTATCTCAACGAAGTTTCTAGTTTCCAACAGGTGGTTGACGAGGTGTATTACAATGTAGAAGACATTTCACTCGTTTTTGTGAAACTAGATATTAATTATATTCTTTCATTCCCAGGTGTCGCATTTGGAACCCTGGGAAAGAGGCACACGCAAAACTCAAGGAATGACAGGTAAGAAAGTTCTCTTTTAATGTAGTAAAAATGGCGTAAATATGCCATGCCGCTTACCACTATTTGAGGTGATTACGTTATTTTCAGGCATGTGTGGTGGGGTATGATTTATATAGGCTTTTTAATATGTAAAAGATAAAATTTCCTAGGTACGTGGTGTTGGTGCTGGGGGCGTGATATCTACAGCTTTTTGTCTTCTGTATAAAATGTTTACGCTTAAGATAACAAGGAAGCAGCTTGTTTCTATGATTAACAGTAGGCAGTCCGTCTATCTGAGGGGTATCTTATATTGTTCTTGTGAGTGCTGCCGTAAATGAATTATTTTTAGGCCTTGGCTTTATGTATATTCGATTCACTCAGCCTCCTGCAGATTTGTGGGCTTGGATGAACCCTTACTTGGTCGGTTGCTTTTTAATAAAATAATGACTAACAAATTAATTTAGGAAGATGAAGAGGAGATTGATCCGAGATCAGGAGGTGGGTGAACTTGCTTAAGAGAGCGTTGCATGTACCGACGAGAGGGCCAACAAAAATTAAGACTCGGTCATTGATCGCCCCCTCCGTTCTGACAATGTCAAAGGGCTGCTAAATGTTTCGACCAGCTGCGTTATCTTTACAGAAGTTATACCGTATTCTCTCTGATAGAGGCGCATTTCCCTAACTCGAAATTGTTTTTGGCATTGTATTTTTGACCTATTTTTTCCAGACAGGTCTCAGGCACGTTACCACTTTAATTGTAGCTTTTTGTCTTAGCTACAATTTGGGTGGCAAGTTGTCTAAGACATGTCTGAAAAAGTAGGTCAAAACACAATACCAAAAACAATTTTGAATTAGCGGTGTTAAATCGAGGTTGGACTGTACGCCTTTGTTAGAGGGTATGCGATAGTTTGGGGTTTATTTTGAATGAAAGGCATTTTTATATGTTTTATTTATATTTTTATATTATACAATTATGAGAGTGGCTTACGACTGCGCAATTTAAAGCCAAAAATGACCGACTCATTGGTGGTCTATGTGATTTTTTTGTGGTTTTTTCTTAAATTTGCGGAATGAAGGTGTTTTTTGGAAGGTAAATGGAGGTGGAAATGTTTAATTGACTTTTCTGGCATTTCTGGCTCTAACACGGACGTCCTCATCAATCATATACATGCAATTAACACACGACTGAAACATGTACATTGAAACGTAATTTACACAAAACACTAATCAAGTTTATAGGGATTTTTTTAGGGTAAATCAGAGTAGGGATGACCCCTTTCCATTTCTCCTAACTCGCGATATTTTATATCCGAAGCGCTCTTAGTTAGTTTTTATAAATAACTGAGGTAGGGATGATTATTTAAGATATAAATTTGTTAAGAAATATGTTGAATTAATACGTGAGTGGTCGAATGATTTAGTATTTAATTACAACATTACTTGACATTGATAGATCGGACAGATTATCGCTGACAGGATCTCAGTCGCTTTCTCCGTCCCCAGTTGTTGGTGCTCGGACCGTGCTTCTAATATTTTCTAAAGTCATAACCTGTGAAAGCTTTAAGGTGGTGATAAGATGCCAATCAGTCAAATGGTAATTAGCTTATACATGCAATATTTTGAACTAAAGATTCTTAGGTTCGTATGATGCTCACCAAGTTAGATTTCTACTCGACGCTTTTCCCAAGAATTCCTGTGCCAATACAGGTTAAAAAAATAGCAGAATAACATTAACCAAACCATTTTAGAAAGACATGGAGATAAAGTTTCGCGAACGTGCTCAACTCTATAGTAAAGAGGACAGTCGGTATGGTGAAAAGGGCAACAGATCTCGTAGTCGGTCGAGAGATCGATCAAGAGATCGGCGCAGGAGTAGAAGTTCCAGTCGAGACAAGAGCCGCGAAGTCAGACGTGACAAGTAATTATTTAGTATTATATTCAATCTTTATTGCTAGCTTGCTAAGCATTATGGTCAAGTGCCAACTAGTTGTCCTTCGAAGTTAACATGTGTAGGTTCGAATCCGCGTGTAACCAGGCATTTTCTCTTCGGTGTTGACTCTGTGTTCGTGAGTCTTCACCTTATGTTTGAATGCGAAAACGACTTCATTGTTTCAAGCATACCCAGATATTCATTCTGGTTCGTGTTCAAGTACTGTGAAACATGATTTTAGTCTCTTTTACCACGAACGAAGTAAAATCTATTTATAGGGACACAAACTCAAAAAATGCATCTGAAAAAGAAAGGAAGAGAGCGGCTGGACGTCACTACAAGTGTAAGCACCATCTCAAACATCATCATTGCCGTAAGCACAAACAAAAGTGCCCATCAAAAGCCAAAAAGTCATTTATTGCCGTATTTATCTGCAACTACGTTTCTAATAATTTTTATTTAGGACAAAAACGAACATTGGAGAAGAACATGGAGATACCAATGGGATAAAGACGGAGGAGCAACGGTAATTGTATCGCTCTTCCTTTTACTGGAATTTCAACCTATCGCTTTTTTCTCGTATATTTTTTTGTTGAAATAAAGTCCTCGAAGATCTTTGCGTAAAAAGCAGCTTCTAAACGCAGGTGTTCGCCCTAGATATTTGTTGCACATGTTTATTTTGCCTGAATACTTAATCTTAGTTTTGTTTTAGGACCTGACGCGTTTATTCTCCTTTCAAAAAAGTTATAGATGGCTGAAAGTGCTGGAAATTGGTGTTTGATCGGTATTTTTAGTCTGTTCATAACCAATAACGAGCCTTTATATTTGGATCTCAGAGTCCGATCCAGGTGTATTTACGGAGTTGATAAAGGGATTCGGAGTGAAAGGTGTTCAGGTGAACAGTTAATGGAATAATAATAGCGGGTGGAAGCCGTCCAAAGGAGCCCGAAATATGTTTTTTTTTTGTCATTTTAAGTCTTGAAATATGCTTAAAACTCGATTTAGAGGATTGCAGAACATTTTACGTGTATTAAAAAGTTCTGGCACCTTTCTATATCCTTTATCCTGTGTAGCGATTTTTTGCAAATAAAGTGTTAAACCTCTTGAAATAGACTAGATTTAAGTTGCTATTTTAGATTTGGTATTCTTTTTTAGATTTGACGCTTTATTTGGAAACCTCTATACAGGTCAAAAGGAATTAAAAAGTCCTTGGAATTTTTTATATTTCGTGCGTGTACAGAAGAATATCTTTAGAGGACATCGACCATTTGCCTGGGCCTCTCAAAGTAAACCATCTCTGAAAAGTGTATTCCATGTTTAATTGAGGACACCGAAGTGACCTATATTGGTTTATCTTGAGATGCCAAAAAGAAAAGTCATTTTTTGTAAAAAAATTTTCTTTTATTGAAGCAGTTAAAAATTCTGGAGCCTCTCAACAGTTTTAAGTACAATTCAGAGTTGAAACATCAAAAAACATAATTTCATGCCATTTTAGGAGGTTACCAAGTACTACAATGCGAGGCAAAAACCATAGCTAAGAAAACAGCTTTCAAACAAAAACACTTGTATTATTTTTTATATGAATGTAACGGAAAGATTTAATTGTTTGAATAAATTTTAATCGAGGAAAACTTTAAAAACAAAACCACAGTAATTTGCTGATAGGTTTGTCCAACAAACAAGCGCGTCCGGCTTCGATTCTCTCTTTTTCCCCAAGTTTGCTTGAGCTTAAGAACTTTATTCTGCGATATACAAAATTCGGTCAGTTCATTTTTTGAGGATGGGATTTGGAAAAGACATCAAAGAGATAAAATTAAATTTTAATAGATTATAGAAACCATTTAGGTGTCCAAAAACATATTTTCCTAGACATGGTTTTTTGTCTCATTTTGTGCAATTGTTCAAAGTTAACTATTTTCAAAATAATCTTTTAATTTTTTTTTAACAGGTAGAGGAACTATACTGCTTGGATGAGACATTATTTTCGGAGCTTCGGTGAGTTTTGCCACGTAAATTCAAAAATAATTAAAAACTTACCTTTAGCCCTGTTTTCGGACTTATTTTCTTATTCAAGTGGCGTCCTGGAGAAGAGACTTCTGGTGTGCTCGCCCCTAATGCGACTGATGTGTTCTTTGCTCAGCAGGTATATCCGATGTCTGCTGTCTCAATGTTATTCTAGCGGTTTAAGGTCATTTCGAATGCGTGTGCATCTCAAGCTATTATTAATCTGTTGCTTAATACTAATAGTCCCGACATTGAATTGGGAAAAACATTAGAGGATTTCAAAAGCTTCTCTTCAGGATTCGATCCGGCGGTATGTTAAAACAAAATCTCATCAGCTGGATTGCTAAACTGCCTTTAGAACCGTGGCTTGTGCTTGAGCAACAGTGAAGAAATCCGCAAAGTGCACAATAGCTTGTGAGTTCTGATTGTACACGCCTTGTCAAGTAAAATTGTTCTTCTATTTCAGCTCTCGTGAACACTATTTTGAAATGGACATCGGGAAGGGTACAAAAGATGAAGTAAATATAATATTCCCTGACATCCATATCTTGAGCTACAAAAAATTGATTCCTTATTTTTTTCCAATCTACGGGCACCTCTAAGATAAAAAAATTGGTTGTAACATTGTTTTTTTGACATATCTTTTTTGGCAGCTCCTGGACATATTACACACCAAAATGTAGCTAAGATTCTAAGCTACACTTCGGTATATAACATCTCCAGGAGCCACCAGCAAAACTTGTGTCAGAAAGATGTTTTCTTAGCCATGGTTTCACAAACAAATTTTTTGATCTTACAGGTGCCGGTAAATTGAACAAACTGCGGTAATTTAAAAACTTTAGAATTACCATTTCATCACGTACATCCCAGTCAATGGTCAAATTTACGAGCTGGATGGATTACGGTGAAAACAAAGTATTGATATTTTCAATTAGTATCTAACTGTTTCAGTGAGGCGCCTGTGGTGGTGGGAAGCGTTAAAGAAGGAGAAGATTGGCTGAATGTAGTCACTCCTGTAATTAATCAGCGTATTGAGAAGTATAGCGCCGGCGAAATCCACTTTAACTTGGTTTTTTTATAACTAATATGGAGATTCATAATGCCCACTCTATTATAGATGGCCGTCATTTCAGATCTCAAAATGAAGAGTGAGAAGCGACTTGCTGAGTTGGCACAGGTGATTGAAGTTTTTTCTTTGTGGTCGCCATCCTTTTCCTTACTTTTCGTAAAAACACTGTTGAATTTATAAAAATATTAGAAAAATATTTTTGCAAGGTTACAGGAGGGTGGCGTAAAAACCTGACCTCTTGAAAGTCTATCTTCGGTTTCCTTTTTTAACCTCTCATTTTTTCGATACGCTGTTTTTTGCTTTTCATACCCCCAAAATTAAAAAAATACCGTATTTCGTCTGGTAGACCCTCTCAAAATTAAGGATCTATATCATGGCGCAGAGTAAATATTTAGTGTTGCTGTTTTCTGCATTTACTTACTCCCGCGGGCTCTATTGATTCCACTTTCTAATTTGATTAGACATCAAAAAAATCAAAGATTAACCCAAAAATTTCTCAAATTTTGGGAAATTTGAAGGTTAAGGTTCTAGGGGCCTTATTAAAGGAAATACTGTAGGTTTCTTTGCGCCACCTTTCAAAAGATGAAACGAATTATGTAGAGTCTTGTTCTGAATTTAAGGCTGGGATGGAATCCGATGAGATGGCTGCTGAAAGTATTCGTTTGCAAAGCATCATCGATGAGGAAGAGGAAAAGACGCGCCGTTATAAAATTGAAAACGCTCGCCGTCGACATAACTACACCCCGTATGTTGTCAGGCTTGCTGTGTTGAAATTTTATTAGAGTCATTTGTTTTAGGTTCATTGTGGAGCTTCTCAAGGTTTAAAAGTGCAGATTAAAAGCGTGCCATATAATTTCTATTAATTCTGCCCTCCCTCTCGTCACGACGATTTTTTTACGGCAAAATCATTCGAAATTTCAGCTGTAATAGTATACTCAAAAGTGTAGCTCCGAATACACCCTCCGGCTATATCTCCAGGCTCTGAGCATCTACATGTTTGAGTATGGTGCCGGTACCAAATTGCCGAGTAGTTGAGCTATAAAAAATTGAGAAGGGATGAGAATTAATAGAGGTTATACGGTATGTATCTTTCATATTCAGATACTGGCCAAGGAAGGACGTCTCGTTGGTATGGTGGAAACAGCTTTGCAGGAAGCTGAGAAAAAGAGCAAGACCAAGTCTTAAACGTAAATTTTATAATGGCATTTGATATGAGTTCCTGTTTAAGTTGTTTATAATAAAATGTGTTTTTGAGAATTCCTTCCACTTTAAAAACCGCCAGATATTTTCATTGATCGAACTGGTGTAATTGAGATTTTATTATCCGATCGACACTAAATTGGAAAACAAAAATTTTTTTACGTAACATCAATAAGAAATTTCCGCATTTCAGCACAATTACTTGTGTGGCCCATATCCATCAAAGGCATTATGCATGTTTTTAGATTTTTTGACAGATTTTACCGTACCAAAGAGAATGTTGGACCAATTTGCCTAAAGCCGGTGTGGGTGGATGAGACCCAAAGCACGGAGGGACCACTCAAAATCGTCTTTTGACTATGCAAACAGGGTTGTCGACGCATAGTAATTTTCGACGCCTCGGGACTTAAAAAATTTTGGCTTGAAAAGTCGAAATTTTTAAGAGTCTAAGAATTGAAAATCTTAGTTGTACATCAAAAATTGCTTTTCTTGGTGTGAATTTCGTTTCTTGCTTTCAGGTTATGAAACTTTTTTTTTCTGTTGTAAAGATTCTTACGTTCCTTAAAACGCAGTTCCAGGACAAAAAATCGTGTTTCCAAATATAACACGATTCCCAATTAAATTCGAGTTTTAAAGTTCGAATTCAAACTAACATTTGTATTGGGCAGAAATATCTAGCATAAAGAGTGTGTACTTCAGTCTTGGTCTAATTATCATATCCCTCAAATTCTGGATGTTGCCTCAAATGCTGAACAACTGAACCGCGTAGACGTCCAATTCGTGTAATTTTTTTTCTTACTTTCAGGCTCTTGGATTCGTCTTTGGTAATCTTCTCTTCTGTTCTGATTTTCAGCTTTCGGTTAATTGAGTGACTGAGAGTGAGACTAAAGGTGTGTGTAGAATTTCGTATGTCGTATATTCTGTGTGTCATAAGGCAAATTTTTATTAAAAAATAAATAAAAAAATGCAATTGGATAACGCATATTCCTTGTTTCTTATGCCAACTTACAGACTTTCAAGTTAAAAGTTTTAACTTAAAACTGACGATTTTGATTGATTTTTTTTTAATGCGCTCAAAATGCATCAATATTCCTGTTAAATTTCTTCTGTTAAACAAAAACTGGCTGTGTTCCACTAAGGAACATGTAGTTGTTGGTTGACTTTGTTGTTGTGAATCTCTCATCTGATGATGTTGCTGGGTTGGCGGGGCACATGTTCGTGACTTTTCTCTGTAAATTAGTTTTTATGTCTTCTTCTTATAGTTATTATTCTCATTGCTATTCTTGTTACTGGTAGCAGGGTTGCAGTCGTTTTCTGTTTCTGGTTTTTTTAGACCGAAAAAACCAGAAAAACAGAAATTTTGACATAACTTTCATAATTTTTTGGAAGATACTCAAAAAGGGTCAACAAATATAATTGATAATCATATTTACATAGAGCACCACTAGAAGGCTGAGATTGTTGACAAAGCTTTGGAAAAGTGCAAATACTCAAGGCTGCGGTGTGAAGCAGAGATATCTTGGTGGTTGCATATTCAAGCAACCAGACGATCTCATTACTAGTGCGAAGAAAGCCTGGGAGTCAATAACGGTCAAGCGTGTGCAAAAGTTAGTGGAATCAAAGCCCAAATGATGCAAAGCTATTATTGATGCTGGTTAATATTCGGCAAAGTATTAAAATCTTTTCGTTGTTGTTATTGCTGCGAGCTG
>BBSZ01007178.1:0-17347 GCA_000981365.1 Subanguina moxae | reverse complement strand
TGACATTGACACTGACACTGACATTTGGTGTCAGTGTCAGTGTCATTTTAAATGTCATGTCAGTGTCAGTGTCAGATGTCATGTCAATTATGAAAACACTGATAGGCACTGAAATGGTCGAATAAAAGTGTTTTAGTAAATTATTGTTAAAATTGAATATGTGTTAAACTTAAAAACGCAATTTTTCAGTGGGTAATGAGCGATGAAAACGCTAAAAGAAGTTCGATTGTGTAGTCACTTTGAATGTTGATCTTCCAGAAATTTTTGTTCTGGTTCGCAAAAAGTGGATATACTAAAAGATTCAGCATGAAAAATGCTACAATTTGGTATATCACGCTTAGCTATAAGTGCGTGACCCACTGTTGATGCTCCCTTGTCAGTAGAGTCTTAGGACAGTTGGCCACGCTTTCTTTTGAAATATTTGATGTTTTTGAATAGAAGTACTTATTTTTGAAAGATTTTTTTACTCTAAAGCCTCCTCCCACTAGTCAAAATATCCTCAAAATCTGAGTTTGAAAAGAAAATTTCAAAGAGTTGCTCATTTGACAAGATATGGCTGCAAAAAGAATCAGTTTTCTGAGCATCTTTTGACTACTGGGTAGGTCAGAATAAGAAATGTCTTTCAATAATGCACACTTTTGTTTAAAGATGTCACAAATTTCGGAAAAGAACATGACCAACTGTCGTTTTATCGTTCAGTGGCTCAGAACTCCCCCTCGTCTACCGTGCTCTCCAACAATTCCGCGGTGGCGGCCGCCTATGCTGCAGCCATTTCAGCAAACCCTGACAGCCAACAACATCTAGGAGCCGTTAGCTTTTATTCCAACAGCCAATACTTTAATGCCGCAGATACTCCTCTTCCAGAATCTGGCATAAATTTGTCTCCTTACTATTCGGCTAATGTTGCTCCCAGTATGCATGGGTATGTATTTCGTAGATTTATAATAAAGCAAGTTTAATTCTTATTTGTAGGTATGGAATCGGTCCAGATGACTTGACGAATATTTCCCCTCTTTATTCTAATTCTGCCATTCCTAGTTCAACACATGTATGTTTTTGGCTATTTTATGAGTGAATTAAAACTATTTTTATGATTTTTAGCTAAATTACGAAAACGAGTCAGCAGGATCGTATGGCTGCACTTGGCCACAATACTACATGGAAACAACCGTTCCTTTGGTTTGTTTTGAATCTTTTAAATGAAAAGCTTTTTCATAAGGACTATATCTAGACTGGTTCTGAGAAATTAGATGATGCTGGTGGTTCTATGACAGTAAGCTGCCCTCAACTCTTGACTTCGGTAAATATTTGATAGATTAATTGCATAATTTAGTCTTCTTTTTAATTTTTAGTACATGAACAATCCGGATAGGAACGATTTTTATACACATCACTCTATACAGGTTGGTTATGTATAGGATATTAAATAAAATAAGACTATCAAAAAGAATGTTTCATTCAAAATACCATGTCGAAATTCCTACAGTCTTTCTGTCTTTACGCTTAGCAGTTAGTTATTTGTAAAGCTAACTGTAGAATTTTAAAAAATAGTTCACAGTTAACTATTAAATATTAATTGTTTCGCTTAAACTTCCTGTTAGTTGCTGCATGATTGTTACGAGGCTTAACAATTGTTAATAACTTAAAATCTTAGTTTATAACATCATTTTATTATAAATCTCTAAAAGAGTTTGTCAAAAGTAAAAGTTTTTGCATAAAATAAGCTTTGTTGAGTAGTTTCAAAACAACAAGGTTTTGGTAATGATCTACTTGCTAGCATTAGTGGTGGTAGTTGAACCCCAACAGGTTGCTTTGACTTCACATGTTGAACAATAAAACAAGTTGTTTAACAGCCTGTATTTTTCACTTCTTGATTACATTGCTTGGTGGTAATTTTCTTATCCTTTTGGTTTGCCGCCATGCTGCAAGAAAAAACTTTTATGTGGCGCAAAGCCGGCTTTAGTGTTAGAGCATAAAAGGAAGAGGGAATAAGTGTAATAAAATCCCAAAATTATTGTCGGCACTTCAACAATACACAGAAAAAGAAGAAGGAGAAGAAGAAAAGGAGGAGAATGAGAAAGAAGGGGATTTGGATAAGGCGGCACATACTTTTGGCACTGCTTAAAAGGCAAAAAAGAAATGAACAGATTGAACAAAAACTCAAAAAGAGACGTTTATGATGATCACTACTTCAATAAATCACCCTTTTATCGACAACTTTTCTCAACAATAATAATAATCTAAATAAAGAAACAACAAAAATTACAAATACAGTCAAACTTCGATAACCCGTCACCACTGGAGGCTGACGAAAGGTGACGTGTTATCGAGGATGACGGGTTATCGCGGGTAAGCTTTGCTAAGTCAAAATATTTACATTTATCTAAAATGATACGACACACAAAAAACACAAAAGAATGACGACGAATCGCGAACAGAAACAAAGCAGAATTGATGAAAATTGAAAAAAATTTGACCAAAATTTGAAAAATGGTGCAAAATGTGCAAAGTGACGGCTTATCAAGGGTATTTTTCTTTGTCAGTGATGGACCAAGAATGACGAGGGTCAGCGAGGATGACGGGTTATCGAGGTGAGGGGTTATCAAGGACATGATTTGTGGGATATATTTGGCGGCCAACCGAATCAAGCTTTGGGTGGCGGGTTACCGAAGTTCGACTGTAAACATCGAGATTCAAAATTGCAGACATTGCCTTTTAAGCGTGTCAAGCACTATCTTAATTTCCACATAATTTTTTATAAAAAACATAGAGAACGATGCAATAAAAAAATCCTTAAGAAAAAATTTTGGCAGTACTAAAGCCTGGAATACCTTATTTACTCTATTAAGCGGGCATGCTCGCTTATTTTTCGACCCTTTGCTAGGGGGTCCACTTATTAGAGGGTGCCCGCTTAATTTTCGGCCTTTTCTCGTATCATAATTCAAATTTTATTGGGAAACACAATTAGATAGATCTCAAACGACTCAGGAAGAGCTGCAAATTCATTAGCTATGGTGCCCGCTTATTAGAGGGTGCCCGCTTATTAGAGGGTGCCCGCTTAATAGAGTAAATACGGTATTCTATGATATTAATTGTTTAAAGGGCATGAACTCCTCCAACATTGACCCTTTCCCAACAGTCCTTCCTAACCTTCCTGGTGCTCTCGGAGGCAATCCCACAAACAACATTTATGGTAAACTGACCTAACAATTTTTTCTCTACAAATAGTCTCATTCTACAATCATTATTTAAGGTAGCTCCGCATCTGCGATATTCCCCGACTCCACAACTACATTGCATGGCACTCAGGCTGCATCCCAGCATCTTATGTCACTCGACCAGCAGTTCAGCAGCTATGCCGACATTAGTTGTCATCAACCCCACAACCCTACGGCTATAAATACCTACGAGAATTGTCCTCCAGCCATTGGCTTACCGGCCTCAGCCCCCTATGCTCCCAATCAATTGGCTCTACTGCAGCCTGCTAAGGTGGGTATACCCACTCCTGGTAAGCTCAAAGGATCATCAGTCAGCGGCTCAACCAGCAGTCAGAGACGGCACAGAAGCACCACCAAGAGGTCAGCAACAGTAGTTACTCCGGTTCCATCCTGTAGCGGTACAGCAGATAAGTCAGGTAAGAAGAACACTATCTGTGAAACTATCTTACTATAAAACTAAAAAAAATGTAGATATTTTCATATTTTCAGTATCTCCTCTAATAAGTGCACCCTCTCCTAAATTCAAAAAAGTCTATTTCTGAAATTGTATTTTTGACCTATATTTTTTATTAGCTCCTGATCATGTTATGTAGCAGAACGTAGCCTAAATTCTAAGCTATATTTTGGAATATGACATGCCCGAAAGTTACCAAGAAAACATAGGTCAAAAACAAAATGCTACAAACACATCTTTAGAATATAGGGGGAGGTGCTTATTAGAGAAAATACGATAAGTAAAAATTAGATAACATATATGTGAGCCATAAATTTACAGCATCATCCACGTCCACCAGTGGGTGGCCCCACAACTTATCCAATTTAAGTGGCCACAGCAGCAGCTTATCTCCGACTGGAAGTACTGGAATGGCCAAAATGCCAAGGAAGTCTAGATCAAGAAGCAGTGTTATGAACAAAGACGGCAGTGAAATGGGTGATGACGATCTTGGCAGTAATGAGGACAAAGAAGTGGTATCGTCTTTATTATGAAAAGAAAGACCTTTCAAAAGTTTTGTCATTCAAGGACCGCAGAATGGCCAACAACACAAGGGAGAGGATCAGAGTGCGCGACATCAACCAAGCATTCAAAGAGTTGGCCAAACTGTGCTCTCAACACATGCCTAACACTGAGGAACGAGGACTAACCAAGTTGGGTACTTTGCTTAAGGCAGTAGATCTCATTCCGATGCTGGAAGAAAAGGTAGATTTATGGTGTAGTCTAAAGCATATTACATAGCTTTACTAGTAAATCAGTTGACATGTTTTTACCACTTTTTAAATTCCCATTCTCGCACATTATATGGCCATCAAGAACCTGCTGCCCATTTGTGAATATTTGCCAGAGCGCTTTTTGACAAAATTTGTTTGTGCCATTTTATAGAGCGCGAAAGGTGGTTAAACCTTGCAAATTTTATAAACTCTTGTAAAAAATGACAAAAAAAATTATATAAGAGTTGTAGAAGTTATAAAGTTATGTGAAAATTAAAAAAAAAAACAATGCTTCATAATAGCTATTTAGGTTCGTGCTAGAAACCTGGATCCCCGAATGGCTACTATGAAACGAGCAAACCAACCAATGATACCTTCTTCTAGCTTTGTTGGCGCAGACTTGGACTTGGCATCTAAAATCGAGCAAACAAGCAACAATTGTGTGGCTCAGAGATAGTTTGGATAGAAGTGCGACAATGACCAACATGACTATAAGTACCACGTGCAGCATTTCTAAATTATTTTCCTATAACTATTGCCGCTTTAATGTCCTAAAAGTATTGTAATACATAATCCTGTTTTTAATGGCTCACTTAAACTATATATTTAATGGAAAAGTGTCTTATGTAAGGAATCATCATACTTTTTTGATAATAGATGTTTTGATTAAAAATTTAAGTTATGATTGGACAGTTGTACACCACTCCAAAACATTTAAGACTACTGGATTATACCGGCTGTACACAATAATTTACGCGAAAATTTGTACCAAGAGACAAACAAAAGGACTTTTAAAGGGGTTGAGGGCTACATAAGGGAGGGGAAGCGACAAGTAAGGGCCCACTCTGTAGGAAAAGAGAAGATCTTGAACATATTTTTCCTTACAGGAGCCTAGCGCCTAAAGAAGCTCTGGTATGCATGCTATTTTCATGCATACAGAGCTATTTTCGAGTAATTTATGTCTCAGATATGTTTGTGTGCGCATCTCAAGAGTACTTTTGCCCTGGTCCAGTAAGGGAGAGGGGTGAAGGGCCCTTCAAATTAGTAGCCCCTATGACTCCCTTCCCTCCCAATTCAGCCCCTATTTTCCTCTAAGTTACTTTTTTGCCTCTTTCTAGTGAAATTGTTACTTAAAAATGTTTTCTAAGCACTTTTGGGGGTTCGAAGAAAAAAGTAAGTAAACTATACATACAACAGAAACATGTTTTTACAGACGCAGAATTTTTTAGACGGTGCGGTTACAATAATTAAAGATAATTTTCATAATTTACAATAAGGAACAGACATTCTTTTATGGTTTTCTAATGCACAACATATTCATTTAACCAAACACAGAATCTTTCGTTATATACACTTCAGACTTGTTGTTCTTTGGGCCATTTGAATCTCCCGCAAAAACCTTTTTCATAACTACAAGAGTAATAAGAGCAACAGAAACAAGCATCAAAAGCATTCCAACCCCCAAAATAGAACCAAAAATCGCAAGAGAACCTAAAAAAAGGAATTACAAATAAAAGAATTTTCTTGAAATTAGGTGCTTCTCATTCAATTAAGGTCAACATACGTAAGGACAATTCGGGCGAAGTGTTATCGACACTTTTAGAGATTATACCGACATCAGTGGACGTTGGCATCGCATCAGCGGACGTTGGCATCGCATCAGTGGACGTTGGCATCGCATCAGTGGACGTTGGCATCGCATAGGTGGACGTTGGAATCGCATCAGTGGACGTTGGCATCGCATCAGTGGACGTTGGCACGGGAGTAGTTCCTTCACTGGTCGTCTTCACAGTCATCGGCGGAAGATCAATGGCAGAAACAGCCACAGGAACTTCAAGTTCAGAGCAGGAAAGTTTTTTCTCGCTGCTCTAAATGAAAAGGTTTAGGTTTGAAATCAATAGCTCAGCACAAACCTACCCAATTTTTGTCAAAAAGCTGGACAAACCTAAGTGGCTCATAAGTGCAGAAATACTTGCTTGATCTAAATTATCGTGACCAATCAGACACGAACAACTTTTCCAAATGTGTGCAACATACCCGTTATATCGTACTTGTACTAAACCACTGACACTGAAATCATAAAATTGTGTTTTTAACTTAAATTTTCAAAGGAATTACTCAGAAAACTCGTTGCAATTGATGGTATTGTAGACCGAAAGATTGACCATTGAGACAGATTCCGTCACTACATCAAACACACAATAACTGGGTTCCTAAGACAACAAACTTTTCATAAAACTTACAAACAAATAAAACCTCAGCATTGCACGGACAACTCGCATCACTATCATCCAAGAGAGCAACGCATTTGCCATTTTCATACGAATAATACTGACTACGCTCATCGGCAACGATATTTTTTGGGACCAAGTCGATAGCATGATCTGCGAGTTTCATGTTGAGCTTATACCACTTTCTGAGTAACAAGATGAAAAAACTTATGGAATATATAGAAAATCAACCCATCGAGACGAAGAAATTCTTTGCCAACAAGCTTTTGATGCAAACGGCAAAAAACATGCACAACATTCTTGCTCTTGATGAACAGAGCGATGTAATCATATATAAAAGCTTCTTTTTCTAAAATGTTAAATGATATAACATAAAAAGTTGAAGAGCCTTGAAAATGGCCACCATTGTAGACGCCTTCAGAATCCCTGATCATGACACCATCTGCCGCCACCGCAGCCATCATCAGTTGAGTTCCTTTGAAAAAAGATTGATCGTCAACGTGCGCAATACACTTGAGAGCTAAATTAATATATGGTTGATTTAGTGTTCCAACTCACTAAGAGATCAAAATAATACGACCTTCATCCGCAACACTGAGGACAGAGTTGCCCAGAAACAAGAGAACAAAGACCAAACAGAAACAACGCAAGCCGAACCAAGAGCGCATTGGAGACTGTTCTTGACACAGATATTAAGCAGAACAGCAAAAAGCACGAACTAACAACTTGTGCTGAACACCAAAGCAATGAATGAACTCGGCAATAAAAAGAGCAGCAGGAAAAATTTACAAAAAGCAATGAAGTATCCTGGAAGGAAAAGTTGTTGGACAATCATACGGTGCGTAGACTTTTGACTTGTTCTATAACATTTAAATAAAAAAATGTCGGGTACGACTTTTTTCAATGTCCTTTACACCCGCGGTACATCTTCACCCACTTGGTTTGGCTGGTGTACCAATAAAAACTTAAAATTATGAAGATTTTTCGAAGTATAAAGTCGATCAAAAACATATCTTTGTCTATTTATAACGGTTGTTTTCATTTAGTGCTCATTCTTATTTGTTTTTTGTTGGTGAGCAGTTGGTTGGCCTTCTCACAACTTTTTCTTGATTGACTTGTTAATTAAGTCTTAAATTCGAATCCAACCCAACAGGATCCTGGGCCAGAATTTTTGGCACAGGCTTATGACCAGGACTTAAGAAATTGAAAAAAAAACAGCTCTGTTCAGGATCCTTTACGCAGAGAACACGATAAATAACCTTTACTATACATGCTTATACCCACACATATCATACGCCACATCTAAACAGTGTACGTGACCGGCAAACACACAATACCAAAAAAGAATATTTCTTTAGTAATATTTAAAGCTTATTTGAACTACTGATACTAAACCAAAAACAGAATCTTGATCGGCATCTCTACTTCCAGTTAGCTTGCTCGACGCATTGGTCGCAGCATCCCGACCACCAGTCAAAATTTTACCACCATAAATCAGAAGGATGATGACGCCAGAAATTGCAACGACCACTAAGCTCAATGCCAGAGCAATGATATAAGCGATAGGGGCACCTTAAAAAATCAAAAGAAGCACATTAAAAAAGACACCAAAACAGCAAGCTACAACTTGGGGCAATCAAAAAATGAGAAGCGCTCCCTTAGAATATTGCGAAAGTCTTGAACAATCGAAAAAAGCTTAAGAGGCAGCGTTTTCTAAACACAAGATTATAAATTATAATGAATATGAACACGAAACCGATATGCAACAAAACTTACTTTCGACTCATCGAATGATAATTGAAGAGCACGAGTATACTACCAAAAGTGAGCAATCGCAACTTTATTCCACCTTTTATTCGCTTGAGCACTTCTACAAATGGACTGCAAAGGATGGAAATGAATCGGAGATTCTAAAAGTAAACATTTGCAAAAAAAGAAAGGGAAAAAATTTAATCCCAATCTGATCTTTAGATGGAAAGGCCCACCCTTTGTTGTCGGCTACTTAAGTGACGAAATTTTTGATGATCTTTAGTCGCTTCGAATCGCTGAATTAATCGCCTTCTAAGAGTGACATAGCTGTTCGGTAACTAGAAATGCCTTAATATAAATCATACGATTCATTTTTTTTATCATTCAAAGGTTGGTAATGGATAAATGACAATACTAACTGAGTTTGCTTTGTATTTTTATCTGTATATCTTGTGTTTAGGCGCTGCATCAACCTCATCCTGCGTTTAGTCCTTGAATAAAAATCAACCAAACAAAGCACTGCCACTAGCATCAAAGGACAATAATTACCTCTTTTAGCACAATAGAAGTAGACAACTTTGTAGAAGGCGACACTTCATAGCAACATTATAGCGCGATTCCAACTTGTCAGCTGAGTCTGAAAAGCCTAGATCAGCACCAACGCATGAAAAAGAAAGATAGTCAACCCATAGATACACGTTATAAATCCTACCTTACCTCTATAAATAATTTCTATTGTACCATTCGGTCCTACACTCTGTTTAGGTTTAAAGAAAAATTGATTTGTTTTAAATAAAAAATCAAATTTATTAAGCTTTATAAAATCGACGCTCTTCGCGTCCTTTCACTGTTATCTTCAAATTTCATCCATAGATCTTACTTTCTAAAAATGTAATCTACTGTTTTATACAATAAACTGCTCTTTATCAATAAAATAAGGCTTAAATCTTTGGTTTTATGTCGACATCAATTGAGCAAATATAGAAGAAATAAAAACAAGGCATTTTCTATCCAAACAAGTATTACACCATGACATCATGACTGGAAGAGTACTTTGAAGAAGTATATTCACTACTTATTTCCTCCTAAACATTCTGTGGTAATGCAGCTGACTAAGAGTTTTGACACTTACCTGCTCATGAACCACACTGCAAGTTGACTCCGCAATTGTAGAAAGGCGCTTTGGGTTTTGTAGATCTGAATGACTGTCGCTAACTGAAAGACCTCCCTCATGCACATCATAACTCCTAGTGGCCTCCTCTTCATCTTCTTGATCAATTCCATCGGCTACCCATGCCATTCCTTTCCACACCTAATAAAAAAAACCAAGTAAGACATTAAAACATTTCGAAAGAGTTTGCAGTAAACACGGCTAAGTTTTGGTATACACTAGGGTTGGCCTTCCTCCCGTGAAATCGCTAGCGGGAGGGATGACGGGAAGGACTCTGGCCAAAATTTTAGCCCAGAGAAATCTATTATACAGATGCCTCTCGATATAACGAACCCCTAAATTCAAAAAAATGTGTTTGTGATTATTTAATAAATTATTTAATAAATTTTATATACTAAAAATTTTACTCATTGTTTTTTTTGACCTATGTTTTGCTAGTGTCTTCTGGGCATGTTATATACCAAAATGTAGCTTATAATTTAGGCTACATTTTGGTATCGAAAATTTTCAAAAATCAAAGGCGGTCGCGAGTGCCTTCGATTTTCAACAACAAAAAATCAATCTTAACATCAATTTCAATATCGATGTTGAAATCAATGTCAATAAATGCCTCTTAAAAATCAAAATCGAGTTGAGGAATTGACCCCAGAAGCCAAATATGCGCATAGACAAAAGAGACAATGAGTAAAATTTTTAGTATATAAAATTTATTAAATAATCGACTCTCGTTACAACGACCCACTGGGGGACAGCTGGAACAGGGTTGCTGTAAAAAGAGTCGTTACATCGAAAGTCGTATAGCGAGAGTCATTTACCAAAAATACACTAATAGGTCGTCGTATCAAACGCTCCTTTAACAACTTTCACGGACTTTGCATCAATAGTAAAGGTTTATTATAGTACATCATACTTACATCAAAGAACGACATAATACCATGCTTCATGCTTTGTACTTCTCAGTTTGACTTGCTCTCCATCGCCTCCTTCGTTGATCGCTCTGAGAATTGCTCTTCTGTCCCAAAAAGTGGTTTTAATCGTTGACGGTGGAAGACCGAATTGCTTGCTTAGTTTTTTTGGCTTTTGTTCGCTGAAGCTTTGAAAATTTGTCCCTTGATCTGCAAATTAATGGCACAACGCTTCCTGTTAGCAGGATTAGACGGCCGGAGTTCTTTCCTCAGAGTAGACACCTAAGAAAAATTAAATTGCAAGAACTTAGCAGTAAAAAAATGAAACATAGAATACAGCAACATTGCTGCAAAAGAAATAAAAAACCGAGATAAAAATGAACAATTTTGGTGTTTGGACTATAGATTTTGAAAGTTATTGTAAAATTTAAGGGATAGGCGTTATATGGAGAGTCACTCTGTCAGTTGGGACCCGACAAAATGAGTCGTTGTGAAAAGAGGGTCGTTATATTGAGAGGGTCGTTATATCGTGAGTCGACTGTAGTTTTCTGTGGGTAATTACGATTAGAGCGCTTTTTTGAGAATTTTTTTGGTACAAAATCCTGCTTTTTGGAATCCACATCTGTGAACCCTGAATAAACATGAATTTTGAAAGGGTATGACGTAACAATTTTTTATCGTTTTTGGAATTGGCTGTGCCGATTTAATTGGCTAGGCCCGATGTTAAAGCGCGATTTAAAAAAAATCGGTTGTGTGAGAAAAAGTGGGACAGGCTCTGATGAGGCTTAAAATTTTCACCTGATGCATAATGTGAATGGCAGGAGCCAGCATGGCAACAGTTGCTCTAGATTCCTGCCTAAAAATTTGACATTTTATTGCAAATTGTTTGGTGTAAGGTAACCTGAGTGGGAGTTTGGAGTCATCTGGATTAGAGGTATTTTGACTTTGGGACCCTGCTGGGCCACTTTGTTGCGTGGCGCTTTGTTGCATAGCCATCATCCTTGAATGGAAAGGGAAAACTTTTAGTGTGCCTTTGAAAGCATACCTGGAACGGAGCCCATTCATCTTAGGACCACCCCCGTCCGACAATTGAGGCGCGGGATACATCTCCTGGAGATGAACACAGAACTTGGAATACCAGGTGGGATTGGCGCAGGCATTAGGGTTGGCTATGCACAAGGCACAAGCTAACATGGTGCCTGAAATGGATTTGCTATAGTTTTTAAAAGGATAATTGAAAACTGACAAATTTTCGGACTCAAAATGCACATAAGATAGCAAACCAATATAAGATATTGAGAGGGGAAGGGAATGATAGAGGGCATAAAGTATACCGTATATTCTCTATTAGAAGGCCCGGGCCTTCTATTTTTCAACCCTTTTCAGAGGGGGGCCTTCTATTAGAGAGGGGCCTTTTAATAGAGAATTTACGGTACTTAGAAATGATTTTTTAACACTTTTAGAAAACATGATTTATGGGGGATACATCAAGCACCGAACAATGTTTTTATCACCGTCCTACTTAGAGCTGTAAACTAAATTTTTGGCTTCATGTAGAAATTCCTTTGAAAAAAAGAGTTAAAGCAGCGTACTACCCCTCTTCTCTTGCAAACAAAGGGCAACTGACCCACAATACACAAGAGCACAATGTACAAGCCAAAGTTGTAGGTCTCCAGATCAATAATGGCGATGGTGACACAGAAGAGCATAATCACGACCAGAACTAGGACGGAAAGACACGCGTAGAACATGGCTCAACAGCTGCTATTGATCCAAAAGTTGTTGTTCTTCTGCCTCTAACAAAATAAATTTTTAGCCAAGACTAACAAAAGGCCTCTAATAGGCAGGGGCACTTCCTCACGCAATACTGCACAGCCTTCCGGCCAGCTTATGTTCAAACAGGTTGTTGTGCTCCACAATCCAGAATAGAGAAGCCTAGACGGCCCTACAAATCTCAACTTTTATTTATTGATTGAGATTAGCTTTGAGGGTTTTAATTCAGCCACTAATAACGGCATGTTTTCTGGATGGCTCCAGCACTCCCAAAGGAAATTAATTAAAAAGCAATCCATAAATGGAGGCAACAACTTTTTGTCTGCCTTCTCTTTTTGTTTGCCAATTTGAGAGCTTGCTGAATGGAAATCTAAGCTCTGTTAGTCTGGCTTAAATAATTTTCATTGTAAGACTTCTCTCATCTTGCATTCTGCTTCTTGCCATACATATCTATTCCAATATTTGAGATAGATGATAGAAAAAAGTTGTAATTAAGTCTCCAGACGTGTTTTAAAAACACTCGTACCACTGCCGGTGCCAATTCTTTTTTCTCAAAAACACTGCTATCAAGTATATATGGCTATAGACGGACACGGGCAAAATCCCTTCGTGCCAAAATCTCCTCGGAGAAAAAAGGCCATAATCCCGTTGGCCAGTCAAAATCTTCTCGTGGATAAAATCTTCAAAGAAACGTCAATATTGTTCTGTTTTTATCTATTTGTAGTCTAGAGGCTATACTTTCTCTTGTTTCAAAAAACTTATATTTTTATTATTTTTTGCATATATAATCTTCATAGCCACATTTTGCGTCATCTTTTGAAATTTTAGGTGACATATATGTCTACAAGCAGCAACAAAAACAAAAGCAGCAGCATAATTTTAGAGGATGAACGTACAATTCGACCTCGTATGTTTTGACCAATGCAGTTCTCCAACGACCTTAGTTTTGGCTTCGATCTCAGTCAGATTTGCCTGAAGAGAAGAATGGACGACAAGACGGTATGCAAATGCTTTAAGTGACAAGAGGTTTATACAAGAGAAAAAAATGGAACGAATAGAACGAATTTACAGAAGGATGAATGAATGTAGGGCTACGAAATCGCTACAAGCCGCATCACGGACGGTCAGTTGGCTTTCTTCAGCGATAGTTGACATCTCGAATAGCTTTTCTAATCAAATAGAGAAGTAAAGGACGACACGGAATGAAAAACTTGACACATGAAGAAGTAAATTTGACACAAAAAGTGTTATTTGGAGTTTTTTTTTGTAAGAAGGAAGAGTAGTTCCTGTAATCTAGCGATACTTGATGCAAATTTAATAGTTCTATTCATGAGGGTAAACAAATTTGAAAAAAAGCTGTCAAAAGTAGTCTAATTTAGGCAGGATTAGCGGAAGTATAAACCGAGCTAAAAAATAATTGAAAACATAAGCAAATGAAAACCAAATAGATAAAAATCAATGCCTGAACCAGCGTGAAAAAAGGATAGAAAAAGCCACAATTATATGTGATTTAAAGAACCAAAGAAGCTACGAGCTTGTTGTTGTAGCGAAACTTGCACAACTATCAGATATTCTGACGCTATTTTAGTCAGAAAAGACAGCAATGATTGCAGTCTCTCCACATATTACAAAACTTTGTGATTAGAACAACCAACTACAGGTGCAGACAACTGGTGGTATATGGTTTTACGGGATGACGGGAGGGATTTTAGCAAGAATTTTAGGCGGGAGGGATAAGACAAGAGGGATTTTGGGCATTTTTTGGCCACGAGAGGGTGGGATGTGCGGGAGGCCAACCCTAGACCATATCATGTGCGAATAATGGGAATTTAGAGAATGGCTGAAACATGTCAGCTGATTTACTAGCAAAGCTAGGTACAGTCGAACCTCGTTAAACTGGCACCCCTAATTCAAAAAAATGTGTTTGTGGCATTGTGTTTTTGACCTATGTTTTGCTGGTGTCTTCTGGGCATGTTATATATCAAAATTTAGCTTAGATTCTAGGCTACGTTTTGGTATATAACATGCCCAGAAGACACCAGCAAAACATAGGTCAAAAACACAATGCCACAAACACATTTTTTTGAATTAGGGGTGCCAGTTTAACGAGGTTCGACTGTAGTGTACTTTAGATGTCTAAACAGTGTCCATTCTCGGAAAATTTATGATCATTCTGATATCGAGCACTACCAACTGCTTGCGACTGTATTATCTATAAGCACATTTGCAGGTGAAAATAAAAGGCATGGTAGCAAAAGGTATTAGGAAATCACAAAATCATGGCTGAAAGACTAGCTGGAAACAGTTTGGCAACAAATAAATGCCCTCTCCACTCTTCTCTTTTGTCCCAGCGCACAATTAATAGTTCTTGCGCCAATAATTGCTCCCTTCTTCTTGGTCTTCTTCCTCTCAATTAGCAATGTGCAAAAAATAATGCGCTTCTTAGACGCCTTATACGCCAGAAGAAAGAAGTAACAAGAGGAAGAGAAACTTTTTGTTCCATCACCACCCCTTCTCAGCCAAGTTATGCAGCTAGCTCTCCCTTTCTTTTATTGACTAATGAGCCCAAAGGCTAGCGTTTATTATTTCCACGGTGGGCATCATAGTAATAAAAGAGTTAATTCTACATTTGTTGGAGTCCACCCTAAGTCTTTGCTCACATTTTTTCAAAAATCTGCTACTTTATATCTTTGTTTATAAAATATTACTTTTTTTTGAGGGGGGCCGAGGGGGGATATAAACTTTGGACCCGGCTATGATTTCGTCGCGGCCGTTTCGTATCGGAGGATATGTGAATAAATTTTGTTTTCATATTTATATAGAATCCAAAATTTTTGTTCGGCGTCCTGACAGCATCCAGATTTGCAAAATATCCAATTCCAAAATTTTTGAGGGCGAACTTGGTTCTAAAAAACCAGTCCAAGACCATTTTCTATCTCTAGCAGAGGTGTAATGTAATTCCACTTGCAACTTCCAAAATTTTGGCTATTTTTTGGAGGCAAACGGAAGTAAATAAATATGAGAAATGATGAGTCACAAAGTAATAAATGTAGTTTATAAATCATATTAAATCATAACCTAAGACTTATGCTAAAGCTTAAGCCTTAGGTAAAGCCAGGGATGCACACTTCCACTTCCAACTTCCATTTTCAAAAATTTACTTCCGTTTCACCCCTGACCTCTACCGACAATAATGTGTTGCAAATAAACAAAAGATTTTTTTACATAACATAAAAAGCCACTAATTATATTTTACAAAAAACTAAAGATTAGTTTAGAAGAAGGTTTAAAACTGGGGTGGGTATTAAAACAACAACCTAAATGAGAATGTACTAAAAAGGTGTACTTATTTGGTGTACGGCCGGTTTGCCCTATTTTTTCAAAGTTTTTCGTAAAAAAAATTATTTAAAATCCTATATTTTATAGGATTTTTTATTATGTGTCCCCCAAGAAGGCAAAAACAACTCAGAAATCCGAATCTGATGAAAAGTGGTTTGGTTGTTGAATATGATCAAAGCCACCCGTTAAGTTATTTTTATCCTCCTCCCTTTTCCTTTTGATCATATCTCAATAACCAAGCTACTTTTTTTTTTTTTTTTATTTTGTTTTCAGATTCGAATTCCTGAGGTCTTTTTGCCTACTTGATGGACTCAGAAAGAATATTCATTGGAATAGAGGATTTGACGCTACTTGCATATACCCCCTCCCCCAAATCAACTTTTTTAAAAATGTTCCTAAACACCCCATATTGACTTAAAATCACCCCAGAAACCCAAAAAAGACATTATTTTTGAGTCCTGGTCGTAAAAAATCGAGTTTTGAGTACATATTACTTGTACACATCAGATTCTCATGACTTCCAAGCGCAAAAAGTGCCCTTACCTGCGTGTGTGTGTGGCACGTTTATGCTCGGATACGTCTCTAAGGTGAGTTAGGTGCGCGCAGTTCTAACCCCTAAGCCCCCTTGCACCTTTCGAGAGAGAGGGGGCTTAGGGCATGGAGTTGAACTGCGCACTCCCAACGTACCATATTGTGAAATTTATTAAAGTCAAGTAGCTTTTATAAAAGGATACCACACGATATCGAAAAAGCTTAATCATGGTGCTTTTAAGTGACCAAAAAATAGATTTTTCATCCACCAGGACTCAAAAATAATATTTTTTTTGAGCTTTTGAGGTGATTTTGAGTCGATATAGGGTGTAGAGGAACATTTCTCATTAAACTTTTTAAGAAAAAAACTGAAAAAGTGTAGCGAACTGGCCACTCCCTACTTATTTATGAAAATGATTGATTTAAAGGGATAATATATGTCAGTGAAAACGACGTTTACGTAGTTGGTCTTTCTTGTCAAGTTGCAAGCGTCTTCGGTCTAAAAAGAAAGACATGGAGACACTCTCTAAATTGTCAGTTTGCTAATTCTTACTCTTTAACTCGCGATCCCTCTCATCAGCAAGCAGCGGGTCTGCCACTTTGTGCTTTTTTAACATTTTGTCTTTTATGACCACGTCACTTGCTCCCACAAGAGTTTCATCTAAAACAGGAGTTTAAAATTTTTCAATAATATTTTTATAAAATTTGTACTGCATACTTCCTTCAGCATCTCTTTCATAAATAGGATGTTGTCCTAAGGCTTGATTTAACCGAGGCAATCGGTTGCGAGCAGATCGTCGCAACCCAAGCTCTACTACTGATGGCGAGTCCAGATTGTTGTGCACTGGAAAATGGTGTTTTAGCACTTAGTGAAATCAGTGTTTTCAAAAATGACTTGTCATCAGACTTTAATGACAGTCATCGATGACAATGACTTGACTTGTCATTGTCATTTTAAATAAAATGACAATGACAAGTCATTTAGCCAAACGTCTAAAATGACAATGACAAGTCAAGTCATTTTGATAAATGACTGAAATGATTCAAGTCATTTTAAGTCATTGTCAAAATGACAAGTCATTTCAGTCATTTATTTTAGCTAAATGACAAGTCATTTCAGTCATTTATTTTAGCTAAATGACAAGTCATTTTGATTGGAATGACTCAAATGACTGGAATGACTCAAATATATATCGATCATTTTGTTGACTCAATATGATTTTT
>BBSZ01007175.1:0-16414 GCA_000981365.1 Subanguina moxae | reverse complement strand
TCTACTGGCAAAAAAACGTCATCCGCTTTCCGATTCTATCCAAAGCAGCTTCACGATTTCTCTCAGCACTGTCTACATCTCAGACAAGCGAGCAACTATTCAGTTACGCCAGGGATGTTTATCACTACAAAAGAAGCCAATTAGATCCTTTTAATGTATTGCTGGAGTTATGAATAAAGTGTTTGTTTGAGTGTTGCCAAATAGTATAGTTTAAGAAGTGATTGGGATATTTTTTATTTATTTTCTCGGTTTCTCGGCCGAGATCTCGGGATTAGAGCTGCCGAGAATCTCGTTCTCGGGTTTTTTATTTTTTCTCGCTCGGGCCCCTTGCCTCCAACACTATTTAAATTTCGAAAGTGCAAGTTTCCTGCCCCCTTAAGTCGCGACTTGACTGCAATTTTATCAGTCATCGATGAAACCTATCATAATGTCAAGCAATTGAACTATTTCTCGCCGAAAGTTTTGATTGGTACAGAAACTGCAGAACTTATTCCCATAATCAAAAAAAAAGAAAAGCTTACAATATTTTGTTTGCTCCACAAGCAGAAGCTAACCAGATACAAAAGACAATTGTTAAACCGATTCTTCTTCTACTCCACCTTTAAAATACACAAGAATGGTGGTAAGAATGGACAGGTGTGTGGAAGTAATTGATTTAGATGTAATATATACTACGCTCAGAGTTCAGCTTGGAAACTGTTGTTTTTGGTGGTGGAGTTATGAAGACAGAGAGAAGAAAGATGATATATGGTGACTGCTCGTGGAATCAAACGAGGATGGAATTATTATGGAATAAACTCGCAGGCAGGAAACGGGCAGGAGGCAGACACTGCTGCGCTCTCTCCACCCCTAATAGAGGGTGATGAAAAAAAAACTTTTTTGTGATATTGTCGTTGTTGTTGTTGTTGCCTTTCTTCTCACGTTTAAATCCCCCGTCTCCAAACAATATGTGGCGAAGAAGTCAATGACAGACACACCAGTCAGAGTGCTGGTAGTAAAAGAAAGATTATCGGCTGAATAGCAGCAGTCAGTTGCTCCTCCTGCTGCTGCTCTTGCTATTTTTGGATCATGTCACACGTACACACTTGCATCTACACACACACACACACACACACATACACACGCACAACTTTATCGAATAAGAGGAAGAAGAGGAAATTGTTTTTGTTTCAAACCATAGTGCCAACCATGAGATACTACCGCGTCAGTTATTCCATATCTACTACAGCTACTTAACCTCTTGCAACCCTATTATGAAAAAATTTACAGTGTCTATGTGATAGACGTATGAAATCCAGTAAGAGGCTGTATAATAGATTAAGCAGAGAGGCAGGTACTTGTCGGTTATCTCTCCCTATTTTTAAAATTTTTATTTCATCAATTTCAGCTACCTTGCCAACTCCTCCGATTGCGCTTCTGTTGCTTTCCATAAGATACTCAACGCAAACTTCTCGCATATACATGGACCAATGTGGGGCTCAGCCGAGTGCAGAAAGAAGAGACAAAGAGGCACGAAGCGTGAATTTTTGGAGACCTACCTAGCCGAATTCATGCTGCGACAAGACTCAAAAGTGGTTCAAGGCGGCAACGACGATTCTTTTGATTCCTTGCTAGAGATGATTGCTAAAGTATTCAAGCCAGCCGATCGAGTCTAGAAATCGAATTCACACAGTTAAAAACATATTTTGTTGTTGAGAAATGCAAAAATAAAAAGAAAAAAAAATGGGGAGAGACAACCGATAAGTACCGAGAGACATACTGCCTGAAGGACATACTAACCCATGGAGAAATTTTTTCAAAAAAAAAAAGGCGCGTAACTGCTAATTCTCGTTTGAATAGCTTTTTTTCGCGCTTTTACGTTTTTGTGTGCGTATGCGGTACCAAAATATTCTCTCTCTCTATTTTTTGTCGTCTGAATTGATTTTTCTGGTTTCTCCAGCCAAAAGCTGTGGATGGGTCAGCTGAGAAACCTGTAGACCATTGGATAAGTTTATTGTATTTTTTCTAATAAACGCCTCCCCCCTAATTATAAATCGTGGTTTTGTCATTTCGACCTACTTTTTATGCACACGTCTTAGGCAATTTACTGATTAAATTGTAAAAAGTGCCTCGAGATACATTTATTGCTTAAGAGTATTGCTTGGATCCATCTCGAAGCTAAGTCTGTGCGCGCATCTCTAACCCTTCAAGCCCTCTTCGCCCTCTTACGGGGACGGCGGGGGCTTGGAGTCGAGATGCGCACACACCCATACCTGAGACATAAATTACTTGAGAACAAGCTCTGGATACATGAAAATAGCATGCATACCAGAGCTTTTCTATGCGGTAGGTCCCTGCAAAAAAACTATGTTCAAGATTTTCTCTTTTCCTACAGAGTGGCCCCTTCCCTTAGGGGGAGTCATAACTGAGTGGCGCCCAACTTTGAAGTAGGTGAGAGAACATGTATAAATCCTGATAAAAACTTTGTTTGACCCTAAAATGAGATTTTGGTGGCAACCCACAATATAAGTTTCTAGTAGATCGACTGCCCTTCCTCATTGAAGGTACTCTAATGTGGTACTGATTAGGATCACTTTTTTTAGCAGTAGAAGCTGGAGGGAGGACAATAGAAGCTGTGACGTCGTGCTCTGCGTCCGCACTATTGTCTTTATTGTGTTGGTGATCAAAATAGCTGATGGCAGCCACATTACCACAATTGGTGGTGTCGATAACGAACTTAGCGTTGAGACTATCGTTCTCATCCTCGCTGTACTGCTCGTCTTCATACTCATCTCCGTCTTCTCCTCCGTCTTCCGCTCTGGAGACGGAACATATGATGGTGGGCGATGGCCCAATGGTGTAGTTAATGGACATTTGTGTCATAGTTTACAGCCCAGTTACAAGACTACTAGGTATATAGCTATAGCCTGCAAACGGATGCTTTAAACAAGAAAAGGAAAAGGTGAGTGTGCAAAAGTATTGGGATAAGAGTAGGAATTGCTTAAGAGATCACATCACTTTGCTTTAGCAGCAAGAAACCAGAAAAAGTCATCTATTTAAGGAAAGCAACCACCTTACTGAGTATGCCGCTACAACATGCTCGCTTCTTACTTTGGGTTGGAAAAATTGTATGCCAAATGCTTAATAGGTGGTCAAATTTGCTTGTAAGAAAAGACTAATTAGTGGTTATTCAGTGTGGCAAGCACTTCACGTTTGTTTGGCTGTTTCCTAGTTTCTGATTGCATAAATAAATTTCTACAAGCTTGCTGCCCTATTTTCAGCTTTCCCATCAGCTGTTTTTGCGCCTATATTTACCCTTTTGCTTCTAAATTTATTTATTTGCTTCTAAAAACCGGAATGAGATACAAAAGTTGCCAGGTGACTATTCCAGAGATCTTTTTAAATAAGTGAGGGATAACAACTTTATATTTGACTTTTTGCCCTGGTCCCCCAAGGTAAACGAATTCTGAGATGGGTTTTTGTGACTGAGAAGTATGAAGGTGAACATAGTTTGGTTGACTGCGGCCTACCGCGTAAAGAGGCTCTGGTATGCATGTTTTATGCATTCAGACTCACTTTCGACTGATTTATGTCCTTTCTACCCAGTTCCAGCAACCAAAACATGGTAGAATTCCCTAATATAAGGTTGTTTACCTTGGGGAAGTAAAGCAAAAGGTTGAATTTTGGTCACTTTCTTTGTTGCAAGAACCCATTTTCTGGCATCAAGATGTGCTAAGACTAATTTTTAAATCGTTTTTAGCGTATACGAATTGGTATACAGGGGTTAAAACTGAGGGCAGTGAAAATTGGGGGGGGGGGACCATGCATAGAAAAGCCCAATAACTAATGTCTCGGTTGTCGACATTGTGAATTTCTGAGATTGAACAAAAAACCAAACTATTGAGCATACCGTATTTATTTTATTGAGCGGGCATGTCCGCTCTTTGCTAGGCGGCCCGCTTATTAGAGGATGCCTGCTTAGTAGAGTAAATACGGTATGTATCCTCTTTTTGAAAACAAATACAAGTAAATAAGGGCTGACTAAGAGCCAAATGGTAGGGCTACAGGATTGCTCAAAAGAGTGGTTGATCTGTAGCCATGAATAGAGACGAAAAAGAAGAAAAGTTTGTTATTCAAAAAATTATTACTCTTTTCCAGCAAATTTCTAGGCCTAAGAAAGTGGAGCGAAGTTGATGAGATGCTAAAGCTACTGCAATATAAAGAGAGAGAGAAAAAAATGCAGAAATTAATGGCATTCATAAGCAGCACTAAACAATAACAAAATGTTAAGAGATCACGTTGCACTTTTTCGCCGACAGCTACCAATAAAGCTGTAAATGTGGTTGTGCTCTTGCCTTATCTCCTGCTACTGCTTGGGGGTTGTGCGGCCAAAAGCAACAGATGATCCTCATTTGTTTTCGACTTCTCTTTGCTGCCTAATCTTACTCTGCTTTCTTGGATTGATTGACAAAAGTGTGTGAAGAGAGGCGGACAGCAAACCGGCTTCCTTCATGTCGGACGTCAGTGGCGGGGGTCTGGCAGGAAGGAAATTGAGTAGGCTTACTAGATAGCTTGTAAAGTAAACAACTGAGGGACCAGATAACAACAGGCGGCACATAATATATATCTGCAAACTCTTTGGGCTGCTCCCCACCCTGATTTGTCTCCGTCAAGTGCATTCTAATTTTGTACAGTCAAACCTGGATAAGCCGACACCCCTAAATTCAAAAAAAAAATATGTTTGTGGCATTGTGTTTTTGACCTATGTTTTGCTAGTGTCTTCTGGGCATCTTGTATATCAAAATTTAGCTTAGATTCTAGGCTACGTTTTGGTATATAACATGCCCAGAAGACACCAGCAAAACATAGGTCAAAAACACAATGCCACAAACACACTTTTTTGAATTTAGGGGTGTCGGCTTATCCACGTTTGACTGTACACCTTCTGCACGCTGGGCCGACAAAAGGTATATGTTTTTTTTTTGATTAGTGTTGATGCCGGATGTTCCGCCGGGTTAGTAAGGGGTGTAACAAGAGTCTTGCAAGGAATTTGAGACTGATTTTTTTAAAATAACATTTTTGGCTTCAAAAAAATACCGACGCTACTCGGTTATAACTCAAGCTATCACTCTAACCCAAGGCAGAAAGTAAGAACAAAAGCAAAGACTACCCAAGGCTAGGGCTAGCAGAAGACAGCAAAGACAGGGAATATCTCATTGTTGGTCAAAAAATCAGCAGTATGAATCCGCCGGCTTTGAGAAGCAAGCCGGCAGAGTTGGGGCTTGGATTTTCAAAATCAACACACTTACAGGGATCCACAGTTTCAGTAATAGAAGAAGACTGTTGTTCCTCAGGCTCCATGGTGCCCAAACTGGACAGCACACGAGAAGAATCACCGCTTCGGCCCAAGTTGGGCACTAATCGCTGAAATCGACTGGACAGAGAGGGTGACGAGGTGCCAGAAATGGGTGAACAATTGCCGTTAGTTACACCTGCTACTTTCTGATGCTGCAGACTGGATAGACTGTTCAGGAAGTTGCGTTGCCGAGATATTTGCACCCCCATTCCTCAGAAGGCCACCATGTAGACTATAGCTACCACTACTACCGTCAAACAAGTAGCTAACTTTTTTGGCCCTATATGAGAAGAGGACACTTTTTTTACCTTGGTTTATCCTGTTGTTTTAGACCTTTCTAAGCATTTCTAATACGCTAAAAACGATTGAAAAATAATTTCCGCACTTTCTCGTCACAACTTGAAAATTTCTCTATTTTGACTTGGAGGGGGACCAAAGTAGACAAAGTGACCCCAGGTACTAGTGGTACCCCCTGATACTGCCACTTAGGCATATAACTAGCTTTTGACTTAGGGTAGGCCAGTCTAGGTTAACTGAGACTCAGCGTACACCCTGTTTAACTATGTTTAATGGTTGCGGCTAACCTACGCTAGCTTACCCTAAGCCTAAGGGTCTCGACTAACCTAGACTGGCCTACCCTAAGCCAAAAGTTAGTTGTATGCTCAAGTGTAGTGCCTGGGGTCTAGAAAATAATTCTCAGTACAACCTTCCAAAAACCGACTTTCTGTGACGAGAAAGTGCGGAAATTATTTTTCAATCGTTTTTAGCGTATTAGAAATGCTTAGAAGCGTCTAAAACAACAGGATAAACCAAGATAAAAAAAACTGTCCTCTTCTCATATAGAGCCCTTTTTTCTCTCAAATTAACTGTATAGCCAAAACAAGAAGTGGAATGAAAGAATTGATTACTGGCAGCAGAAAAGAGAAAATTCTTGCTACTTTCTGCACAAAAAAGGTGTTGATAAGGAAATAAGAAAAACAAGGTAGACAGGTAGGTTGGTAAAAAGGCAAAATTCTATTGCTTCCTCCCACACCAACCCATTTTTTTCTCTGACTGGAGACCCAAAAGGGAAGAAATTAATATAATAATTGATCAGTTGCTGTCATTAGTGCCACTACACTCCCACTGCTGTCCAGTGTGGAGTGGTGAGTGTGTGAAACATGCCCCTTAAGGTGAGACAAGTATTCTTGGAATGTGTTGGGTTTCCCTAGACACACGCATACTCACTAACTAATTTTGGTTAATTTTGAAGAGAGAGAGAGATTTGTTTATGATTAGTCTAGTCCTACTCTTGCCTGAGAGCAGAAACAGTTCGGCAATTTCATTTGGGAAGGACAGAACAAAAAAAAAATACTTCCACTCTTTTTTATTTAGCCATAATAACAAGAAAAAGGCTGCATTGAGTTGGGTTTTTCTGCTGTTGTAGATATGTGTAGAAAGAATTTTTGGGAAACAGAACGCGAAAAGTAGTAAATATTTTGGAGTAGATGTTTCGAAATTGTGATTTACTAGGTATAGAAAAAAATTGACTTGGAATGAGGTTGCCTCAAAAGCACTACTACAGTCAAACCTGGATAAGCCGACACCCCTAAATTCAAAAAAATGTGTTTGTGGCATTGTGTTTTTGACCTATGTTTTGCTGGTGTCTTCTGGGCATGTTATATACCAAAATTTAGCTTAGATTCTAGGCTACGTTTTGGTATATAACATGCCCAGAAGACACCAGCAAAACATAGGTCAAAAACACAATGCCACAAACACACTTTTTTGAATTAGGGGTGCCAGTTTAACGAGGTTCGACTGTACACGGAAAATATTCATTTTCGACAAAATTTTTAGAATGCGACTGTTTAGGACTAGGACTGTTGACAAGCCTAGTTGGGACCTTCGGATAGTCTTATCAGTAGAAGAGATAGAAGACAAGAAAATATACTATATCTTGCAAAAAGTTTGATATGCTTACACACACGCCAAACCAATATATGGTTACGCGACATTTGAGCTCCGACATTTGCGCCCCACCATATTTTCTCCCACGAAAATTGTTAAACTAGGTTAAGAGTAGCTAAAGGGGGGGGATGGTTATAAACTTTTAGGGCAGGGGGTTATATTGATTTTTTGGGAAGGTACAATACACTAGAGTCAGTTTTTTTTTAAATTCAACCAAGAGTGTGATAAATTGTAGTTTTTGTCGAATAAAGGTCAAAGATGGCTTCAAGAAGCTATTCACAAGAATTCTTTAATTTCATGCTCAAAAACATAATACAAAAGCTCCGTGCTATATGAGATAAGAAACTAAAAACTACAAGATTAATTAGGAATGTGCTTTTAGAAAATAGTAGAAAAAGCTCTTGATAAAGTTGCTAGCTGGCAGGAGCTTGAATATGTTGACAAAAGCAACAAACTTACCAAAGTTATGGTAACAGTCGGTGAGGAAGTCGGAACGAAAGTTTTTCATTTGTATACATACGTCTTTCAAAGCCGCCTTATTCTCCCGCTCCTTCTTCTTCTCCTCACGGGAGTTTCGCATAAAAATAGAGGAGGCCAACATGTTGAAGCCCCCAAAAACCAATTGAATTATTAATAACGTAGAGCAACCTGTCCCGAAATATCAGCAATAATCACTACTAGCCTTCTCCGCCATTAATCAGCCGCTCATGCTTAAATAGGCATTTGAGCAGCAAAAAGTAAACAGATCTCAGTCGACACACAAAATAAATAAGCCATTGCAGAAACGATTGTTTCCTGTATTTTAAAAATACAGTACAACCTCGCTATAAAGAACCCCCGAAATAACGAACCTCTGGGCATGATTTGGCTGGTTTTGACTAAAACATAAGGAGCTAGACGCTCGACACAAGGACCCCCTCGTATAACGAAACCCTGCATATACCTTTCCTCTGGGCAACATTTGGCTGGTTTTGACTAAAACACAAGGAACCAGACCCTAGATACAACGACCCCTTCGTATAACGAAACCCTGAATATACCTTACCTCTGGGCAACATTTGGCTGGTTTTGACTAAAACATAAGGAACCAGACCCTAGATACAACGACCCCTCGTATAACGAAACCCTGCATATACCTTACCTCTGGGCAACATTTGGCTGGTTTTGACTAAAACACAAGAAACCTCTATAAAACCCTCTATATAACGAATATTTTGGCTGGTCCCCAGGAGGTTCCTTATATCGAGGTTTTACTGTATCCCTCTCTGCCTGTCTGATTTGATAAAAAAAAATCCTAGTTTTCTTCTTCTCTTTGTCCGATTTTTGCTTGAACAAAAAATATTGCCTGAGCGAAAGATGTTTCAGAAAAAAAAAGAAGGACCGCAATTTTTTGTGAGGGTAGCAAAATGTGGTCGTTTTTGGTTGGTTAAAAACATGTGTGCAATATTTGTTCGGATTTTATCAGGGTTGCCAGGTGCCTCCTAGACATAGGGCTTGTTTTTTAGAGAAGAAAGACTGTAAATTTTCAGAAGGCTATAAATATTGGATTTGCTTGATTCCGACTTTTTGACAGCTAATTTTGTAATTTTGGATCAAAACAGTTCGGCTAATGCTGGTTTGTAAGGAAGAATTCAAGAGAAAATAAGGTTACCGTATTCTCTGTAATTATAGATCTGGCACGAAGAGCCAAGGTCAAAAAATTATAGACCCCTCTCTAATTATAATCCCCCATTCGAGTAAAGGTTGAAAAATGATAGACCCGGGTCTGTAATTAGACAGAATAAAACAGTAACCCAACAAAAACAACAAAAAGTGCATAAAAATAAACTTTTTCAACCTTGCTTTTGAACTTATGAATTTTAGGTTTATCTGCAAAAAATTGGCCCTGTCCTATATTGGGTACCGATTTCTGAGCTTTATCGCCCCTGTTGTTTTAGACCCTTCTAAGCATTTCTGATACGCTAAAAACGATGGGAAAGCTATTTTTCGCCTCTGTTTGTCACAGAAAATTGGGTTTTTTTTTTGGAGAGTCGACAATTTACATATTCTGCCTTGGGGGACCAAGGTAAACAACACCAGGCACTACAATCAGGCATACAACTAAGTCTTAGGCTTGGGGTAGGTCAGCCTAGATTAGCTGAGAGTCCAGGTACTACAATTAGGTATACAACTAAGCCTTAGACTTGGGGTAGGTCAGCCTAGATTAGATGAGAGTTTAGGTACTTCGATCAGGCATACAACTAAGTCTTAGGGGTAGGCCAGCCTAGGTTGACTGAGACTCAGCGTACACCCTCTACATCTAGGTTGAGCGGTTCACGGCTAACTTACGCTGGCCTAAGGCTCAGTTGTATGCCTAATTGCAGTACCTGAGGTCAGAAAATACCATTTATAAGGTTTCTTGCCTTGTTCCCCCAATCAGAATACAGAAAATTGTCGATTTTCCAAAAAAAACCGAAGTTTCTGTAACAAACAGAGGCGGAAAATAGCTTTCCTATCCTTTTTAGCATATTAGAAGTGCTTACAAGGGTCTAAAACAACAGGGGCGACCATGGCAAAAAATCGGTAGCCATTCCAGCACAGGGCCAAAATTGAATAACTGATTCGCATGACCGCCTAAAAGACAAAGTCAAAAATTTTTCCAAAAAAGGGAAAAATTAGAGAAAATTGTGGTTGTTAGCTAAAAAGCCAAGATAAATGTTCAATTTGTTAGTGGCTAGGGCAAAAAATGGTAAAAAGGGAAGCCTATTCATCTTTGTTTTGCTGACAAGAAATGGGGTAGGCAGAAAGAACAAAAGGCGCGATCAATTCCCATAATTGGATTTAGAGTGGAATTTGGAGTGACCAAGTGGCTAACCAGCCAGCCGAGAATTATCAAAAAATGTGTTGTCGGAGGGCCTGGATGGTTGTTCTAGGAAGGGTGTTGGGGCGGCAAACGTAATTTCCGCCTCTTACTCCAATCCAGCCCCCAAAAAGGAGGCATAATTCACTTGGAAAATGGGTAAACTGCTTTTGGATAGTGCCTTCCACACACTTTATTGGGTGTACACTTTGCTGCGGCAGTGCTGCTTCTGCTACGTCACAATAAATTATCTACTTTTGTTTTATTTGTTGAGTAACAGCCGATGCGACACAGCTCTCTCCAGCCCTTTGATATTTTCGCAGCACTCATCCAAAACCCGGGGATAGGTATGTGCTTTGGGTGTTTCTCAAGGAATTCAGACCAATCCCTTGTTTCATTGAGGAGTGACCAATCTGATCAAGAGTACTGCTCGGATTTATCTCACAGGTGAGTAGGTGCGCGCAACTCTAGCTCTCAAGCCCCATGGCCAAACCAACCCCCCTTTGGGGGAGGGTTTTATCCTAGTAGGGCCGTTTTTTCTTCTACAGTCGAACCTCGTTAAACTGGCACCCCTAATTCAAAAAAATGTGTTTGTGGCATTGTGTTTTTAACCTATGTTTTGCTGGTGTCTTCTGGGCATGTTATATACCAAAATTTAGCTTAGATTCTAGGCTACGTTTTGGTATATAACATGCCCAGAAGACACCAGCAAAACATAGGTCAAAAACACAATGCCACAAACACATTTTTTTGAATTAGGGGTGCCAGTTTAACGAGGTTCAACTGTACCAATATATCGAGTGTGACACAGCTATACCACTTTAATTACTAAAACCTTTTGATTTGGTGGCTGCTTATGTTAAAGAAAACTTATAGAACATATACATCAGATAGGTTGCAATTGTTCCCGTCAAAATTCCCCCATTACATACACTGCCGAATAACTTGTTTGAGTCAAACTTCAAGCAATTAGATCACACACAAAACTTTTAAAAAATGTCTAGACTCACAGTTTCCAGAGACGGCTTTGGCTTCTTTAGCAGAGCCTGCCTGATCGCCTTCGTTGTTCTTCTTCAGAAATTTGAGCATTCTACTCCTCTATACTCCACTCAAGGTGATTCGAAAGTTGGCCTATTCTTCAAGACCAAGTATTAGTGAGTTGTTGAAGTTGAGAGGTGGACAATGGCAGTAGTAGTAGTAGTAGCTTTATTGGTTGTGGTCGACAGTAGTAGCATAAAATACCCACACGATATCCATCCAAATTTAGTTGCAGTTGTTATTGAGACCCCTGTGGCTGCTGGGGAGAAAGACGCTGCGTTGCCGCTCAAGTGAATAAGTGGAATAAAGCGGATTAGTGAAATCAGTGGAGAGGAACACACACAGGTTAAATTTTCAACACCAACTCCTCTTGTTTTCGGCAGCAAATTTTGTGAAAAAACCGCCTGTAAATTATGCACACAAAATATTATTTGAAATTGTATGGTATGAGAAGGTGAGGAACTAGATCAATAGCAGGAAAGAAAAAAAAAAAGAAAACAAGCTATTCAGCTGCTTAATTAGTTGGCTTTGGTAATTTTGGTAATGCGTTTTGGTAAATGCGATATTTGGTAGGTTGTAGGTTGTGGTAAGAAGACGAGTTTGGTGACTGCAGCATTGGTAGACGGTATTTTGGTAACTTGCCATTTTATTAACATTTTTCGGCAATACCGTATTATAGAGCCGAGTGAATAAAGCTGGGGGGGGGGGGGGGGGTTATAATTAGAGACGGGTCTATAATTATTTAACCTTGGCTCCCCATGGTAAATTTTCAACAAAAGCATATCATAACACTAACCAAGGGAGCAAACACGACTTTTGTTCAATTGAGATATCACTTTTATAGCCATTTTGCATAAAATGAGCTAAAAATGAATAAGCTCTGGATATACAGTTGAACCTCGGTTATCCGGCACCTCCGCTTATCCGGCACCCTGACCCTGATTTGGTTGGCCGGCAATGAAATACGGGAAAACTTACCTCCAGTTATCCGGCACCCTGACCCTGATTTGGTTGGCCGGCAATGAAATACAGGAAAACTTACCTTCAGTTATCCGGCACCCTGAGGCCGGTCTCCAGGGGTGCCGGATAACCGAGCTTCAACTGTACCGTATTTCCTCTAACAAGGCCCCACCCTTTTTGATTTAAAATCGTGTTCTTGGCATTCTGTTTTTGACTCAACTTTTCCAGATGACTCTCAGGCGATTTTGCAACCAAATTGAAGCTGAGAGAATAAGCTAAAATTTGGTTGGTAAATCGTTTGAGAGTCATCTGAGAAAGTTGAGTCAAAAACAGAATGCTAAGAACACGATTTTAAATCAAAGGGAGTGGGGCCTTGTCAGAGAAAATACGGTAATGGTCTAAGGAGGTCTATTATTAGAGAGGGGGTCTATAATTACAGAGAATACGGTAGACGTTTTGGTAGCCTTTTTTTGTTTTATATCCTATTATCGCTGTTAAGACTGCAGAGTCAGCCGGAAAACTACAACATTAAAAAAAAATTGTGAAGGTGGCTCCATGCCCGAGATTAGCAACAATTTTTTGGTCGAATGGGGGCTCTTCACACTTTTTTAGGAAAGCCAACCCTTACCAAAGTGCAGCTTACCAAGCGCCGCTTTTAGCAAAACGCGCGTTACCAAATTTCGTACAGCCCAATCAAACATTCATTACATGTTTTTGGATTGCAATGGCGAGAAAAAAAAACGTTTAGGTAAATTGGTGACGATGAAAGTACGCCTTAAAATGGGTGTGTTGATTGACTTTTTGTGTGTTGCTAAAGTTGAGTGACATGAACACGGATTGTTTTAGACGAGACAACTGGCTGGATGGGTTAACCGGTTTAAGACACCAGCAGAAACAGCAGCCTAAATACCACAGGGGCTGATTCAGCGGTGGAGAGAGATAAGGAGAAAGGATTGCAATCCTTAGAAAGGGAAAAATAATTCTGCAAAACCAGAGTCTAATTAGTGCCTATCACACACCACTAACAAATTTGGCATACAGTCGAACCTCGTTAAACTGGCACCCTAATTCAAAAAAATGTGTTTGTGGCATTGTGTTTTTGACCTATGTTTTGCTGGTGTCTTCTGGGCATGTTATGTACCAAAATTTAGCTTAGATTCTAGGCTACGTTTTGGTATATAACATGCCCAGAAGACACCAGCAAAACATAGGTCAAAAACACAATGCCACAAACACATTTTTTTGAATTAGGGGTGCCAGTTTAACGAGGTTCGACTGTAGCAATGTTTGGCCTTTTTTGCAACATTTTATGGCAAGCTTTCAATATATAACAAGTACCGTACTCTCTCTAATAGAACCACACCCGCTAATTCAAAATCGTGTTTTTGGCATTGTGTTTTTGGCCTACTTTTTGGAGACATCTCCCAGGCAAGTTACCACTCAATTTGTAGCTTATTGTTTTAGCTATAAATTGGGTGGTAATTTGCTTGGGAGTTGTCTCCAAAAAGTAGGCCAAAAACACGATTTTGAATTAGGGAGGGGGTGTGGTTCTATTCGAGAGAATACAGTATTATTTTAATGTTGACTCTACTGCATTACAACTACCCTAGCCTATTGCAGTGCCCTAAAAGCGGTAAAGAGAGTTGTTTTGGGCCGGTCGTTTGCGGTTAAGACAGTTTTTTCTGCAAGTCGTATGTTTTTTCGCCCTTTTACCATGCTTTTCTCACTGGACTATGGCAAAAAAGGTTGTTAATACATTTATATTCCTCGGACTCATCTCGCAGGGGGGCCCTTCTTAGAAAGTGGCCCTTTACTTGTCCCTTCCCCTCCCTATACAGCCCTTGAATATACAGCCTATACAGCCGTCCCTATACAGCCCTACAACAGCCCAAAAAGAAAAGAGAAAAGAAAGGTTCTGATGAAAATGTAAATGAGAGCATTTAAGTAAAAGAAGTAGCTTAAACCCCGCTTCTTGTTATTGTATGATTGTGCAGTTGATAAGAAGAAAAGAGGAAGGTTGGACTTAGTTAGACAGTTTATATTGCTCTCAATCGATAAAAAAATTGCATGCTGATTATAGAGTCACAAAAAGAGTCGCGCTATTTAGCGACTGAATTAATTAATGGGCCAAAAATGGCAACAGCTATACACACTGCCTTTGAAATGAACACATCTACTCATATCCCAGTTTCAACACCATCGCCTTTATGGAATGCACAAAAAGGCAGTGGGAAGAGAGGTTGCGTTGATTTTATTTGCATTGATAATATTATGTACATATGTAATAAAATATGACAGAAAAATAATAATTTTCCACTTAATTCATTTTATTCACAACTTTTTTTGTTTTTATCTAATTTTTGGGAGCGAATATTATAAAAAAGCGAATATTTGGATAAAAAATGTACAGGGTTAGTCAAAATTAGGGTAACATCTTTTCATTAACACTAGAATTACGGCATGGGGCAAAAAAAGACCCATTGCAGTATTAGAAATATTGTGTTTTTGACCTATGTTCTGCTAGTGTTTTCTAAACATGTTGTATACCATAATGTAGCCCAGATTATAAGCTACATTTTGGTATACAACATGTCCAGAAGACACTAGCAGAACATAGGTCAAAAACATAATATGTCTAATACTGCAATGGGTCGTTTTTGACCCATGCCGTAATTCTAGTGTTAAAATTTAACCTTTTTTTTGTTCTTAAATTGTTACATGTAGTTTGTATGTCTAAGATATTTATTAGTTTGTCTCAATCTATTATTTTCAGCTCAATTATGTCAACTCCTAGCAAGAAGGAAAGTATCGTATCGTTGGTAGTCAAGAAGCAAGTAATTGAAGCATCAAAAGCAGGTAAGAGCTTGAGAGAACTTGCAAGACAATTGGCGCTGGCTCAATCAATAATCATGGGTATCCTTAAAGACGAAGACATTCTTGAATTCAATTGAAGCAATTGGTGATGGCTTGGCGGCCAAGCATTTTGGTGTCAAACCAGCGAAGCATGAAGATGTCGAGGAAGCAGTGTGTTTGTGTGATTCATTTGCATGAAGCGGTGATTTGATCATTTGACTTTAGCCCATACAGTCGACTCTCGATATAAGAGCACTTCGCTATAAGAGCACTCTCGGTATAAGAGCACTAAAAAAAAATTTGGTTGGCCGTAAAGACAGATAAAACAGACAAAGTTTACCTTCGCTATAAGAGCACTCTCGCTATAAGAGCACAAAGTGTCGGTCCCAATGGGTGCTCTTATATCGAGAGTCGACTGTATCTTTGAATCTTGGCTAAAGAACAGGGATCAGAAGGTATCAAAAAACTTTTTATAAAAAGTTAATTGCTTCACGTCTCTTAGGCTCTTAGCAAAAGGCGAGTCAAAAATCGTTTGCACATCCGTCATATCTTGCTCTATCAATTTGTGAAGGGTGAACAGCAGCACAGTCAATTCGAGAACTCAACTACGTTTTTGGTGAAGAAACAATCAAAGGTAAGGCCAGAAGTGGTTCAAGCGCTTCAAGTCTGACGACACAAGCTTGAAAGATGAAGAAGACCGAGACTGTCCGGCGGGTTTTGATGAACAAGCACTATTGCTGGCCGTGGAAGAGGATGAAAGCTTGACGACAAGAATATTGGCTGAAGAATGTCAAAGCATGGATCGCATCCAAAAATGCTCGCTTCTTTGCCCGTGGAATCCATCGTCTGCCAAGTAAATGGGAAGCCATTGTTGAAGTGGAGAGTGACTACGCACTAGAGTAATCAATTATATTTAATTCTCGATTATAAATTTGTGGACTTATGCTTGCTGCTGTTGGATAAGACTTGAAACAAAAAAATAAAAGTTAATTCAGCATCTAGCCAATAGTTTCATACGTGCGAGCTCCTATGGATGACACTAGATAAAGAAGCATATATACACATGCAGAAGAATGCTTTCAAAGCTAATTGACGGCGTATGGACGTTTCGCAAATTTTTGCATTTTTAAATTTTATAAATTTTGCCTTGGTCCCCCAAGCTCTTTTTTTTACAATTTTTTTTTCTTATAATGTCTTTTAAACAGCTCCTTTTTCATTTTTTGTCTCTCACACTGATGCAAGCCACACACACACTTTTGAGAATAAGCCTTTAGGCTTCGTGTAGGCCAGCAAAGGTTAGAAGTTAACCAGCGTACATTTTGCTTCCTTTAGGTTTAGTAGTTCATGCAATATTTCACACCAATACTTTTTTTGTCATTCGTTTTTTTTTTCATTACTATATTTTTGTTTATATGGTTCATTGCACTAGATATTATTTT
>BBSZ01007153.1:5779-15984 GCA_000981365.1 Subanguina moxae | reverse complement strand
TGTTTTGGCAGGATATACCAGCAGTCTCTAGTTTATCGACATCCTGCGGATCGATTGCACCAATTTAGCGACATGCTGTTAAATTAGAGATGGAATATTCTAATTTTTAAGTTTAAGATATGCATAAAAGTTATTGGACGCAATTCCTCTTGAAAAGAATTCAAAATTCAGACTGTTTACCTCCCACTTCCACCTTCATTATGAACACCCTATTAAAGACATTTAAATAGTCTGAAATAATTTATTTTCAAGCAGTCTATACAAAAAAAGAATGCGTAAATAAATAGTTCGTTTTCTCTAACAGTAATAGCAAACAATAGAAATAAGTTAGTGCAACAGCTTTACAAACAGAATATGGCGATAGCTAACCCTACTTAACCATCCGGGAATTTTCGAATTTGTTCATCTGTTAATTTTAGAGTTTTGACCCCATGCCAATGTTTTTTCAAAATTTTTCGTTTGTTTTTGTGGTGTAAAACCCAACTAAGATCGTAGACTCAGCGTATACCATGCTCTGTGTCGAGTATGAGCTGGGCCTACTATCTAAGCCTCCGGCAAAGAAATATCAACAGGGGATGAAGGCAAAAAAAACCCAGGATTGTTAAGAAAGGTTCGTTGACGATAAAGATTTTCTTATTATAGAGTCTTGTTTTGTAGAGACTCTTCTAATAAATATAAGCTATTTTCTACACATTAGCAGATAATTAGAAAAAGAATTGTGTAGCAGGGCATTTAGATTTGTTGATTGCATTGGGAAATTGTTTTTTGTGTTGTTTTTTGAACGAAAATTAGCGGCAAGAGATCTGTTTCATGAAAAAATAAAGAATGGACAAAAAGAATCATATTGAGAGCTTTATAGCTGCATGTTCCATCAATCAGGTGAGCCTGTCTAGGGGTCAAAATAATAAAAGTTTACATGATTTTAAACCATTTTCAGCCACAACTTTTCGGCAAAATATAATCTCCTTTAGCAAGTAAAGTTTACTTTAATCATAGATGGAATGGATTTAACTAGGCTTGAATGAATTTCAACACAAAAAACTTTGACAAGACAAGCTTAAAATAGGTTTTTAGGATATTTACACGTCTGGTAGAAACATGTAGTCAACAAAATTTTATTGGAAACAGAATGTGAGAGAAACAAATGAAGATGAAAGATAAACAAGGCATTGTAAAACCCTAGTTTTGGTTCAGAAAATGATTGTGAATACTTTAGCTCAAAGTGGTATTTATAGATTAGAGACTGTCGTATTCCTACTCGCGGTTATGTACCCTTCTGACCCTCATAAGATGTATCTTTAAATACTTATTTATTGAATTGAAATATTTGGCTGTATTTGATTCGATGGCCCTAAGATTTTGTTTTCTAAAAAAGTGTCTTATCTACCTACGAGCACTTATCTAAAATACCTCTATTTTTTCCTGTTTATGTTAATTTAATAATCATCTTTGTTTATATAGTGTTCTTTTAGTAAGCCAAAATGACGAGGTGTGCTGCAGATGTGCTCAAAAAGCTCAAAGCAATGCCGTCGAGAAATCCGCATCATAAGAGAGGACGGGTGTTAGCAGGAGATCGATATGTCGGTATACGAAGTGAAGAGCAGTTCCAGCTCGCTAATCATCTTCTTACATCGGTTAGTTCCTTTTTTTCACAATTCCTTCAATGACCTATTTTTTATTGTCCAGAAACACGAAAAGCCATCCGCGGAAAGTCCTGCTACGAAACTGGAACGTGAAATCAAGTTGAGGTCTATGCGTGTGAAATCTTTCGAAGATCTAGATAACACTGTGTGCTCTTATCGGAAGATGTTGCAACCATCTTTAACATTCAAAAAGGCTTATCCTGATAAAGTCATTCATTCATATTCAGCTCCGCCAAGTTATGTTAAACGTTCTCGTCGTTACGTCGCGAAAAGTCCAGGTTTGTATTAAATTTTTAACGGAAAAGTAGTGGCCCTATTTAGAGCGAATTTTGGATGCGCCTGGGATAGTAGATGATTTCTGTAAGCATTCAGTCTTGTTTTAGAGTCAAGAGTTTTCCTTTCCTTTCAATGTGTATGTTTTTAATTCGTAGATACGTCGCTGACTGATTGGAGCTTTTCAAATGTAGTTGCTATTGCCCTTGGGCTTGATGTTTATGTTTGGGACGCAGCCACAGAAAACGCCGAGGCAGTCTTTGCCCTCTTCCTAAATTTATTTAATAGTGTTTTGTTTCAGTTGTTAGCCACATTTGATGAAGATACGGTTCCCACGTTGGTTAAATGGTCTCAGGAAGGAAGATTTCTCTCCATTGGCCTTAGTAATGGAAGTGTTAAGGTTGCTTGTGTTTTTTTTTTTTTTTTACTTTGAAAATTAAGCTTTATGATGTCTCAAAACAACAGTGTGTGCGAACTCTTTCTTCTCAAATGCATAGAATTGCTTGTGCTGGATGGCTGAGGAACGGGTTGGATTTTTTGCTTTGGGAACAAAGCACTATTTTTGTTGCTTTAGGATTATAACATACGGGACTCGCGTCGGGAGAATCTATCATCACGATGTCAGGCAGCGACGCTCTTTGGTCAGGTACGCATATCTGATTAAAGTTTTTATTTTTTTCCGTTTTTTTTTGCCGAAGCACCAAGTGAGTCAACAAAATTCAACTACTAATCTAAAAAAAGCAACCGACCTTTTCTCGTGGCAACAAAACCAAGCTCATTTGAATAACACTATAATGACTTTATATTGGGAGATAGCGACGCTTCTAAAAATTTGAAAGCATTTTTTAGCATGTTTGATGGACATTGCCGTGAAGTTTGTGGTTTGAAATGGAGCCAGGATGAACGTTATCTAACTAGTGGTGGAGCTGACGCCCGAGTCAATGTATGGGACAGAGCGCAAGTGGGTTCCAATTGCTCGGTATTTTCATTTGGTCTGGAGGTCACTCACAATTGTTAATATTTTTTTAGAATCCTTTGTTTAATTTGGATGGTCACACAGCAGCGGTGAAGGCAATTCAGTACGTTCCATTTCTGGGTTTCGGCACTAACATCGTAGCAACTGGTGGCGGGAGTAAGGATCACACTGTTCGAATGTGGAATCTAAATAACGGAAGTCTTATTTCTAGTCAGGATACTTTTAGTCAGGTACCTTAGTGTTTTTTTTTTTGTTTTTTTGATTATTTGACGTTAATTTCTGTTCAGGTGTCAGGGATCCTTTTTAACAAGTCATATAAGGAGATGATCACTGGTCACGGGAATCCCTATCCTGGTTTAAGAGTTTGGCGATACAACTCCCATGGAGCTTCTTTCGAGCACATCGCCGACTTGAAAAATCATGGTGGCCGTGTGCTTGGTCTCTGCCAGAATCCTGATGGCTCTTACTTAATGTCTTCTACTGATGATGAAACAATGCGATTTTGGTGCTGTTGGGAACAATAAGTAAGGTGATTTGCACAAATGATCGCTCAATTACGTCGAATGCCGCTTTCGGAGTACGATAAAAACCACTAACTCTTCTCAGATGTGCGTTATAACTACTTATTTTCTATATTTGTCGTTTATGGGCTGGTTGATTCATTGTATTCGTCGTTTTCTTTCTTGGAGGCGTCGGGTCGCAGTAAAGGTTTTCCTTTCTCGGTGTCTCGGACTCGTAGATGTTGCTCAAATATATGCAAATGTTTGCATTTTATGGAAGCCTGTTTCTGCAACACGTTTTTAGGAGTTTTCAACTGAAGGCTGATGATCAGAACAAAAAAGAAAATTGCCAACGGCCAGACTTTGATAACAGCGAAGGCAGAGAAGGAAGCCAGAATTTTTAACTGGATGCTTTAGAATTGCATTATATTATTGTATAAGGTAGGTATTACTGATTTCAACACAGTTCATCTTTGCATCGCTTTTGGTGAATGATGTAATTCCGAACCAAAAAAAAGGTTTGAAATTAAAAAGGACCTAACAGGACGAGATTTGAAATATGGAAAATTTCGAGAATTCGTTAAGTATAAACTCTACTATCTGTCCGTATATCACCATTTTATATCTGAAAAGATAGCTGTGATCCTCTAAACCCAACTTCAAGACATACGCAAGGTTTTGGTTGGGTTCACTAGTCGTTGTACTGAATTCGTCTGTTGATAGCTTCTTTTCGCTCACTTTTCTTTTCGTGTTTCTGTTTTTGTCCTGACTTAGGCTCCTCAAATTTGGCCGATCATCAGTGCAGAAAAGGGAAGGCCCAAACATGATTGCCTAGAAATAGGATAATTTCAAACTTTTTAATAAAAATTTACCAGATTGTGAATCTGCATTCGGTTTTTTCCGGAATGTGTGGACACCCTTAATGGTAATAACTTTATTAAATCGCTTTCATTATTTAACAATTATTCAATCTTCTCACCTCTCCAGATGCTGTGATTAAAATCACTAATTGTGTTAATAGGTCTGCCCTGATAAAAAAAAACTTACAGAAATGAGGCATTTAAGCGTTTCTCTAAAAAGGTTCTGATCTAGATAAGTGTATTGAGTAAAGCCGTAAACGTAAATTTTATCGGTGTTTTTTTGGTTTCAGGTTTTACGGAACGCTACAAAATTTTATCGATTTTGGTCCATTTTGTCTTTTTTATTCACTATTTTTTTTCAAGAGTATATGTTATTCCTTTTTAGACAAAATTCAATTATATGAATACTTATATGAAACATTTTTTGTCAACAAAAGGAGGATGGCTGTGAACTTTAAAGTACTATAATGTGCTTCAAATTACTTGTTAACAGTAGGTAGCTGAGAGAGGAGTCCATCGATTGCTTTGAATTTCTGCCTTGTATTCGGCTCTCCTAAAATTAGATTGTTCGATAAAAATATAGTTTGTCAAAAACCAATTAATAGGCCTACTTATAGCAGACATAAACTCTTTGTTTAGACTGGGTGGGAAAATGGGCTCAGAGAGTTCTCTTAAAATCAAAATGATTAACAACAAAATGGTGAATTGGAAAAAAATACAGTCAATCCTCAATAGTAGGGCATTTTGGGTGCCCAGTTATTGAGGATTCAAAGCAATAAAAGAGGTATTTTTACCTGAAAAACAGCTTGAGTGCACCTGTCAAAACGTGCACATCGTCTTCTGCTTCTAAAGCTTCGTAGCGATCTGTAATTATACTTGGTTTAAAAGGCAGGGAAACCTGTAGGTAAAGGATATTAATAATCAATTTTCGCCGCTGAAAGGATTTTTTACTGGGGGTAGCAGGCGGGCTACTTATTAGAGGAAATAAGGTAATGTAATCGTTCTAAAAAAGAGATGCATTCATTCTTAAGCGGTCAATATATTTAGAAAACCAAGTATTTTTTTTTTTGGGGTGGGGGAGGGGGCGGTGGCTATAATATAGTAGTACCAAAAAACGTTTTAGTCAGCAGCTAAATCTAGGATACCTTGATCAATTTGACATCGTATTTTTTGAACGGCTGACAAGTTTCCATTCACCCTGCAATGTAAAAATGTGCTTTAAAGATCATATGGTGCTTTATATAATGAAATTTATAGGTACCTGTATAGCCCATCCACATCAAGCCCTTCAAACAAACCGTTGAAAAAAGCATCAAATCCGATATTTTCACTCACCTTTTTTCTCAATTAACCTGGTCACCTCGCTGATAAACTTTGGAATGAAGGTTTTTTCGTGCGCACAAATAGCTGAAAGAGTGCTGCCGAAAACTGGTTCAGCTAAACATGAAAATTTTAGATTTTTCAATGAAAAATTGGCTCTATTTAGACTTGCATAATCAGAGCCTGTATAGAGCCGTAGGAAATTTGCGGAAATTTTTTGGAGAAATATAATTTTTTAAAATCAATTCGGAGGACCACCACAGTTCATGTACACACAGTCGCACCTCGATGTAAGGCCAGCCCAAAAAGTTCAACCCAACGCTGGGTTTGGTTATTTTTAGCCAAATTTTGATGTTTTTTTTGCCAATTCTAATGCTGGTGTGCCGGAGTACGTCATCTCAAGTCTTCCCAAAAACTGGTTTAGAACAAATTTTGGATTCAGAATCCTTGCAATTTTTGCCTTATAGACATCAATATTAAATGTGGCAAAAGACATCGAAAATTGGGCTAAAAATGGTTGGAACTATTTTTGGAATGTTTTTACATCGAGGTTGGAATGTAGCCGAGTATATGGTCAAAGATTGGGCTCAACAACTCACGTTTATAAATACCCCTTTCTTTGAGCTCGTTCATTGTTGGACGAGATCGGAAGAAGCGTAGTAACCGCTCAATAATAGACTCTCTTTGGTCAATGGGACTGTGGTCGAGCTTGAGATTCTCAGTGGTGGAAGAGATGTGCACATTGTCTGCAAAGCGTCTACATTTGGTATTAACTGTAGCAACGCAGTTGAAATACCTCTACTTCCAGAAGACTTGAGTTTGGATTTGACAGACTGTTGCAAAGATGTCTTAGAAAATGGACTGCTTTTGAGGTTGCTGTTGAAGCCTTTGGTGCGCATAGAAGAGTTAGAAGTGCATCTGGGTAGACTTCCACCATATTCACTTATTGCAGGGTGGGGTTGAACGATGGCTGGCTGAAGAAAGTTTTGTGATGACTTTTTTTCAAGTCAAATTTCTTTTACCAGTGTGGAAATGATTTGTCTTAAGGCATGGAACCAGCCATTGATTTCCGCTTCATTCCCAGCACATGAGAAGAGATACTCTGTTTTGGTTATTAGTGCCAGCTGAAAAAAGTTCGCTAGAGATAGGCTCGATCCGATATAGAACTTTTAAAAGTTCTTATGTTTGGCATTTCGCTTTGGTTTGACAAAAAGACGTAATCCAATATTTTTCCGGAGCGAGGTTCGGCGTTCCAGAATCTTCTAAAAGGAGAAGTATCAGATTTCGTTTACTGCTATAGCGCATAATAGTTTCATATTTTTGGCCTACCCACCACACAAAAATCTAGACTATAATACAAACCATAGTGGGATTTACACTTAAAATTTGGATGATCTGAAGGTTGAGGCATAGGGTATATTCTCAAAATCAAAATTTTGAGCCCCTGTGAGGCTCAAGAGAAGTCGAGCGCAAAAGAGTGGTTTTCAAAATCACACCAGGAGAAAAAGTTATGGCCGTTCTAAATGCTGGGAATTTCTCGGGACACCCTGCGTTGCAGTTCCTTGCGTTTTCTGAAATTTTACGAGTTCTACCCATTCCGCTTTTTTGATTTTCGTTAAACACCCAAACATTGGAGATCGACCTACAATGTTGTCGATTTCCGAGAGGTTTAAAAATAAGGGCCGAGCCTTATCTGAAAAAATACGGTATATAATTTTAACTAACCAATATCACATGTTTTCTTCGCTTATCTCTTTGCTTGTCTTTGTCTGCGTAGGAGAGCATTGCGCCTCTTAGATCGCACACATCTATACAAAAAAGAGTAAAACAATGATTTAAATGGTGGGCCAAACAACCTGTTGGAGCTGGGTAGTGTTTGCCCATTTTTTCAGCACTTTTCTGATCTTTGTAGAAGAGTAAATGACTAGAGTAAAGGTAGGCGTAAGCATTTATCCATTCCCTTTTCTTAAGTTTAATTCCGTTTTCAGTCAGCTTACACTTCTCTAAAGTGCCTTGCCTAATGGCTGTAGCCGCAAATCGGTTGTGAGACAAAGCTGCAATTTTCTAAATATTCACGAAATCCTGGTACAATTGAGAGTCCAGCTCTACTTACATTTGTAATAGCCCCAGTTATTTCCCTAATCTCCCAAATTAATTTTTAATTTATCTTGCTATCACAAAATGCTCTCATGTCATTTTAGAAACAATGTCTGGCACAAAGCTCCACTGGAGTTGGTGATTTAAATTCAGCGAGCATACAGGATGCGACAATTTTTTGCTCTCAAGTTGTTTTTGCTCGTAATTTTTGCAATTCGGGGTATTTGGACGAGATCTTTTTTTAATTCAAGAGCTAAGATGTTAGGAAAGCGAATGACACCGAAATTGCAAAGAATTTATTCAAAACCTTGACAAATTCAACACAACAAAGTTATGAGCAAAAATAACTTGGGAGAAAAGAGATTAAAAAAAGTTTCAAAAGTGTGTGAAATATATTTTTGTCTATGAGTAATTTTGACAAAAATTGTAGACCAGCCATTTTGAGAATTATTGGGATCGCTTATAGCCCAAAAACCTAACCTGAGATTACACTTTGCTCTAACTGACTAAGTTCTAGATTGCCTTTGGTAGTCACGAGAGCCCTAGCACCCCCATCTACATCACTCGAGGTTTTGACAAGGTGTGGTCTAGAAACATCGAATCCTTGGTTTTTGAAAGATATGGAGCTTCTACTCATGCCATTGTCAATGCGGATGCCCACTGGTTCCTAAAACAATTTGGGGATTAGAAATAATATCCCACAAATACTCAAACCTTTGTTTTATTACTGCTGCCAAAATGACTGACAAGAGCAGAATTATCATGACGACTATCATTTGTGTCATTCTCTTCCTCTGACCTGAATTGGGTCGACTGGCAGTCGTATTCATTCCTCAAAGGCATTTCCGCAAAAACTTCGGCCGATGATGTAGATGGTAGTGATTCAAAACAAGTGTCTGAAGAACGAGGAGCACATTGAGAAAATGTTGTAGAAGCGTCCACAAATTTTTTTTGCATCGTATTCCTAGGCGGTTTCCACTGGCAGATAATGTGTTCTGGGTGAAAATAGTAGGATCTGGAACATAAGGATGAAGATGAACAGGAAAATTGTGGCATAACAAGGGCGTTAAAAGGAATGAATAACAAGATACCAAAATTAATTCTACGGAAAGGGCTTTTCAGCGTAAAAAAATTCTTTCAAAATGAAGTGCTTTGCTTTAAAATATTCAAAGTTTTCAAAAATTTGATGCGTTTTGTAGATTCTACGTCGAAAATTGGCCTAAAACATAAATTGCACCTAGGACTTCTGGGCCACGAGTCTGCTTGATCTCTTTCGCCTGCGAAGCGGCCGAAACAAAAACTTTAAATTTTGAATTGACGTAAAATTTCACAAACAAAGTACGTGTATTAAAAATTGGTAGAAGTGGTCGCAAGTGAGTTTCCCACTCAGGGCATATGCATCTTTTATAGCAAATTTGGGATTACCTTCCTCCCAAAGTCTTGTACTCCCTCCAACCACTTGGCATTACTCGAATTGGCTCCGTGTCCTCACTTGGAAATGGCGGATAAGGTTTTCTGAATTGAACAATTACATGAAAAGAGCGTAGGTAATGTGAATGCCTACCTGTCTATCTCATCAATGACTTCCCGCCTCTCGATCTCAGACAAATTCGCGTAGACATGTTCTTGTTCTTTGTCCAATTCAGTGAGAAAACTTTTGTTTTCTTCGTGTGGAACGTCGTAGACTTCATCACTGCTGTCATTAGCAAAAGCACCGTTGACCACTCCTACATCTTGGCTTAACTTGTTGATGGAAGCAGTTTCATTGACAATGTCAAGCTAAAGTTAATTGAGTGTAAGAACGATGGGGTCCACTTCATGTTCCTTTCTTGGACCTATGATCACTTGATGTAGTGGAACTTTTTAGTTTTGGCTGTCTCTCAAAAGTGCGTTAACCCCTCTTAAGCAATTTTTATACGTTCTTATACAATTCTTATATCTACCTTATCATTGGTTTGAGAGAAATTGTTGAGAGAGTCGAAACGAAGCTGATCGAAATTGGCACACATCGACTCAGTCAATGCTTGACTTGTGGTGCCACCTATGGCTGTGACACTCATCAGACATACAACCTGGAAAAAGAAGGTTTTGGAAACAAAAAATAAAAGTTTATAATAGGCACGCAATATGTATATATCGCACACGCAAATAAAGCGATTAACGATGAATGGTCAAGTCGGAAGGAGGAGGAGGGAAAGAGGCGATAACACAATAACCTGTAATTGAACAACACAGAAGCACAAATGTTGTTGCATTATGCCAACCAATTTTTGCCTGCCTTTCAAATCACCATTCTCCTTCGACCATCATTGGCACAAGAGGATTTGATGTGCTTCCAACTTAAGAGTTGTTTTGGCGCTTACAACCCGCACCCAAAGTATAAGAGATCTTCTTTTTTTCATACCTTTGCTGGTGCTACATCAAGGTCTGGGCCTGCTGCAAGCGTCTTGGTCTGTACCCAGGTACCAGCGTCGCGGTCTGGTACCTGGTATACCAGGGTTGCAGGGCTCACGAGTCTACAAAACTCTTTTAAGTC
>BBSZ01007147.1:3209-14955 GCA_000981365.1 Subanguina moxae | reverse complement strand
CCTCCCGGAGAGGGTTGAAAAATAATACCCCCGGAGGTATTAAAAGAGGTTTTACGGTATGCGATATATTGAATATCCAGGTGTCTTAGGTTTACCTTGGAAAACCAAAACAAAAGGCCAAAAAAGTTTTTGGAAAGATTTTTTTCAACACCTGAAAACATATTTTCTGCACCATACAAGTGCTAATGAACTCAAAAACTAACTAAAGCCGACTTTTGGGTGACCGGTTTAATTTGGTCAATTTCATGTGCAAACGTTCAAACTAATCATTGCTTTCTTCTTTTACATGAAAAACTGCTTTGACTGGTTTGTGATCACTTGTATTAATACTTTCAACGCTTGTGTAGCTGTCTTCAACCAACATTACATTGATTTTGCTATTGTGTTTATACAAAATTCTATCGCACCAAGCAGGCAGCCTCACTTTTACACTATCGTCCCAATCAGTAGTGCCAACATTAAATTTGTAGGAGGGACGGAAAGCAATCTCTCCTTCTTTATAATCAGAAAATGCTTTTGCTTCTTTAATTTGCTTGGCAAGTTGATCGTGCTTCAAAAGCTTGAGACATGCTGTGAGGGCTCTTTCGTCACTACATTTTGCAACCACCTCTTGTCTGTTTAATTGCATATCTTCACTTAGACGGTAATTGAAGTCACCCATCCAAAAAACAATGTCATGACTATTTGCAGACCTGCCGTTGAATTTCAACTCCTTCTCAATGTGTTTTGCATCTAAATTTCTCTCTTTATCCTTTTCTTTTCCTCTTCCAGCGGCCAAATGAGAATTAATAAAGCAAATTTTTAAGTGATCGCCAATCACCATACTTATGCCAACACCTCCTTTGTTTCCAAACTGCCCTGCAATGACAGTGTTAATACCAGTAGCCACTGAACTGTCGTATATCTAAAGGTTTAAAAAGCAAAAAACGGTGATTTTAGAGACATTGTATTAAAAGTTTAGACGCTACTCGGTAATAAATAATAATAAATAAGTAATAAAATTATAATTGAGAGGAGAATAAGGGCTATATTGGGAGGGGAAGGGTATAATAGGAGGCCACTTTTTCTAAAGATTATTTACCTGTTTCCCCTACTGGATTAGGGCAAAAAGTGCTTCTAGATGCATTTATTTCCCAAGAGAATTGCTCGAATTCATCTCACAGGTAAGTCTGTGCACACATCGCTAATTCTCAGGGCCCCCTTACGCGGGCTAGGGAACTTGGAATGGAGATGCGCACACAAACATACCTAGACATAAATCACTCGAGAAGAAGCTTTGTATGCATGATAATAACATAGTAAAATATTGGGTGGTGTCTATCCTTTATTAGTGTATGGCTAGTGAATTACAGTAGGGAGGTTTATTAAATAGTCAAAGTAAAGTATAAGTCCCCAAAGAAGTCCCAGTCTTTTCAGTGAACCAATCCCTACTTTTATAGCCACCCTTGTGCTTTTTCCTTGAGACCTTTTACAAGAGATCACACTGATAAGCTTGGAAAATGGTAGAATCAGAAAGAGAAGAGAGAAACCATTTGAAATGTGGACGATGCACGGGGAGATTAAAGATGTTTAATTGGATTGCTTTTTACTGTTAAAGAATGTATCGAAGTGCTAACACAGCTATACAGCTTCTTTATACGGTAGGTCTCTGCAAGGGAAAGTATGTTTAAGATCTTCTTTTTTCCTGAATAGGCCCTCCTTAAAAAGTAGCCCCTTAATTTTCCCTCCCCTCCCAATACAGTCCCCAAACCCTTTTTTTTTGGTATAGACATACTTTGAAACGGTTTTTTAAACACTTTTAGAAAAACTAATTTTGGAGGGAGGAGTCAGTATAACCGGGTAGCGCCAAAGTTTAGTTTTATAGCCGTTCGGGCCTTTGGGCCAAAAAACTAGCTTGACTCCTGTAGCTGCATGAAAAATTCTCTTCAAAATCACCTGAAAAAATTTAAAGACCATTGCAATTGCCGACAATGAAAATCGCTCAAATCTAAACGCGGCTTTTTGTTTTTGGTAAACGCGATAAATGCCTTTTTAACAAATGTCATTTGGATTTGATGGACATTTAATGGACGCCTGCCTGCGATTATCAATAGGATCGATCGATGATAAAGAAGAGGCCATGGGTGGTCTGAGTTCCGGATACAGCAGTGTCCCTTTAGTGATTTTGAGAAGAGATTAACAAAAAAGATCAAGGTAGTTTTCGTTGACCCAAAGATACAAAAAAGCATATAGAGCAAAAGTATTATCAAATGTATTTACCTCTTTAATATTCAAGTTGGAGCGGTGGTATACAACCAAAAAAAGCCCTACAAGTCGGACACTTCTCAGCCTTTTATATTCTTTGTGTATATTGCATAAAGTAGTGTTTAATGCTTCTAGCCATTGTTTTTGTGCTTTCGTGGAAGAGCTGGTAAAAACTTTCCGTATAGTTAATGGGATCATTTCTTGAAGACCTACGACCACTAAATCAGGAAGATTTGTTGTATCAAAGTTAAACCAGTGGTACATAGAGTGAAAAGGGGGAGGCTTAAACGTGTTAGGAGAAAAAACAACAGCAGATTTAAAACCGCCAGCATTAAAGGTTGTCATAAATATGGTTAGTGGTTTGTTAGAAGCAGCACCACTTTCTCCCTTTTCGTTAAAAGTGAACTTTTTGGATCCATTGCTATCACATTCAGATGGAGAAAATAAAAGCTGCTGCAATGTTTGCGATGAAGCCTTGGGCTGTTGTTTGAAACGCAAGGATTTATTAAACTAAAGTTGTATAAATTAATTTTTAAATAGCTGAAGCTGAAATTTTAACTTAAATTAGTTATTTACTAGTGTTGTGAAACGGTAATATTACCGACAATACTGTAAAACCTCTAATAATGCCCCAGGGGGCATTATTTTTCGATCCCTCTCCAGGGGAGGGCATTATTTTTCGGTCCTAAAAATCGCCTCCATCAAATCATATTTTCTAACCCCATCTTTTCCAATTTCCTCAGTCTTCACTTCATCACTATCCTTCATTTTTTCCACCGTCAAGATGTCTAGCGGACGCGAGGAAGAGGAACTTCAACTACACAATGACGAAGGTATGGTAGTGACACCACACTCAAAAATGTAGCTGAGATTTAGAGCTATATTTTTGAGTACAGTCGAACCTCGTTAAACTGGCACCCCTAATTCAAAAAAATGTGTTTGTGGCATTGTGTTTTTGACCTATGTTTTGCTGGTGTCTTCTGCGCATATTATATACCAAAACGTAGCCTAGAATCTAAGCTACATTTTGGTATATAACATGCCCAGAAGACATCAGCAAAACATAGGTCAAAAACACAATTCCACAAACACATTTTTTGAATTAGGGATGCCAGTTTAACGAGGTTCGACTGTATGATGTCAGCATCCAATTGTCGGGTGGTTGAGCCGTAAAAAATGGTTGACCACGTGACGAGAGAGGGGAGGGCATTATTAGAGGTTTTACGGTATGTTTGTTTCTATAAAAAAATTTAAGAAAACATATTAAAGAACAAATTTTCTGGGGTGTCGCCATTACTTAGTCGCCAACTTGATAACTTTAATTAAAAAGATGGAAAAACTTTTCAAGCTATAGCTTATTGGAGCAATACTTTAGCCACAACTGAGAGAAAATGACCTGCGGTCCAGACAGAATTAAGCGCGATTATTTATGCTTTGATATTTTTTAAGTCATACAATTACATGTCTGAAGTAGAAATCCTGTGTGAGCACAAGCCATTGTTTTTTTTTCGTTAAAGAAATTACAAGTAAACCGCATGGTAGCTAGGTGCCTCATCGAACTAAATCAATGTAGGATTACAATAGTACGTGTGGAATTGGAGAAAGAAAAGCAAAACTATTCGTTTAATCGTGACAGCAAATTTTAGTAACCGTAAAATAAATTTTCGATAGGGTGAAACACAATAAAGGGTAACAATAAATTCAACAACCGAATAAGAGTCAACAATACAAATAGAAAGCGTCGTTGCCGAAGACGTATTAGGTATTTCAAACAGAATAAATGAAAGAAATATCAATACGGGTATCAACATGAAGACAGTCACAACAAAAGCTTGGACTAAACAAATAATAAGTATGGATCTTTGTGTCTTATTTTTGAGAAAGTGAGATTTCTTTTTTAAAAGTTTGTAAATAAAAAGTCCAAAAACAACTGGTTCTAGTAAAATAAAAGCAGTAATAACAACAAAAAAAACTAAAGCTGGCACAAAAATATAGGAGAGTGGAAGGACAATAAAGGTTGGTTCGTTTATAATGTAGCTTTCAACAATAGGATCATAATTTTTGGCCCAAACAGCAATGGATTGTTGATTTTCTTTGGATAATAAGAAAAGAGCATAACCTGTGCAGCAATGTAAAAAAGACAGTATGACTAAAGTTGCTAGAATGACAACTTTAGGTTTTAGCCAGTTTAATGAATTACTAGGAAATATTAATAAATAGCGTATGAATACTGTCAAAATTACTCCAGCCACCATATTTGATGTCACTTCAAAGGTCAGTAACACGTAGACAACACTGCTATAATAACCGAAAACACGTCGGTCAAAACCTAGTTGGTAAGCGGCAGGCAAAGGGGTCAATACGATAGGTTTTGAAGTTGACATTAAAGTTTCGAACATGATACACCAGAACAAGTGGTTTAGAATGAACCACTTGAAATTGCCGATATCTTTAGACTTTGTTAGAATCACATAAAACATAAGCGGAGCCATTAACCATGTTATAATAAGTGTAAAATTAGTGTAGTGGTAGTAGAGGTCTAGTAAGGTAAGTGAGGGTGGGCTGATTTTCGACATGCTATTATCTAATTGCTAGATAATGGTAGCTACAGCTAAAAATGATTTACTCAGCAGTTTAAATAACCTTGTTTGTTTTTCAAAAGAAAAAATAAAAGTTGTATTAGTAGTTATATGCACGATTACATTACATCTAACCCACCTTAAAATATTTAGAACCCCCTCCTTGAGCTGGCGAAAATTTGCACAAAGATAACAATAAGAATGAAAATTTTACTGCTGCTGTTTTCGTGAATATATTTAGCATTAGAAGTTATTCTAGAAAAGTTTTATTTTTTGATATACAGTTGACGCTCTTTATAATAACACTGCCGTCTAATTCCTGGAATTTATTATAAAATGATTCTTCATAACAATGCGCTTCAGCATTTTATATAACGACACCTTATTTTCCAAGTCCCTTGGGTGTCATTATATAGAGTCATTGCAATCAAAATAAATAATTTCTAAAAAACAAAGCAAAAACTGATCAACAAAACTTTTTTTAAAAAACAAACATATAGAAAAAAGATTTCTGGTCTTATGGCCTGTAGAAAATAGTGCGTGGGACTATCAGTGGATAAGTCTTAACACCAATTTTTTAGATAGAGAAGGTAGACTTTGGGTGCGTCCAAAACTTAATTTGTAAAAAAGGTATAAAGTGTAAGAGGGAGCACACTTGTTAACTAAACTTTTATTTTAACAAGTAGTCACGGTGGTATAGCACTCAAAGGATTAATACAAAATTAGGAGGTTTTTTAAAGTAGGAGGCTAAACTTAGGAGGAGCAGGAGAAAGAATAATAAACACAACACAAAACTGTTACAACACACTAAAAAAACTGAACTCCTACAACACACATTAAATTAGATCAACCCTGAGCTTATAAAGGAGGAGGGGGGAAGAAGGAGCAGCAAAGGCACAAAGGGAGGAGGGGCTAACAACAGAAAATAAACAATAAAAAAAAATAGTTTTCTACAGCCCTCGCATCCGCGACATGGCTATTTAATGAATAAAGAGGTTTTTCAATTTTGTGAGCTATAAATCACAAGATATACTGCAGGGCCTTGCAAAACAGAGTCTAGTATAAATACGTGCACCTGCCCAAAAAAAATCGTTGATGCATTATGTTGACATGGCATGCAAAAAATATATATCTAGCTGGCAATATTTTAGCAATTTTTAGGTGCTTGCTATAGCTTTTATGCTAAGGTCTACGACAGTATTTGGTTTTATATAAACTAATGATAAAATTATAAAATGATTAATCAGGAATATAGTCGTCTCCTGCTTCAACAATTGCCTCTCATTTTTCAGGTTGTATGTGAATTGCACGGGTAAAAAACTGACGGGTCTTAGAAGCAGTCGAACTTATGACTGAATCAAAAAGTTCATCAAAGTAGTCAAATTTTGAGAAGTATTCAAAAAAGTCAACTTTTGAAGTGACTAAAGAAGAAACCATACGTCAAAGTATGTGTCACGGATGCGAGCGCTGTAGAAAAAAGGAAAATAGGAAACATTATTTGTGTTGTTTACTTTCTGTTTACAGTCCTTCCCCCCTTAGTGTCTTTTGCTGTTTACTGACCTTCCCCTTTTTATAAGCTCAGTTCTGATCTGTTTTTGTGGCAGTTGTTGTGTTTGTGCTTCTCCTACTTCATCTTCTTCGACTTTTTGTTTTTTTTTGAGAGTAGTTCCCAGCTGTGGTTCAGCTTTCTTTTTTGGCTTCTCTGGGACGATAATTCTGTCTTTCCTCCTCCTCCTTCCAAGTTGAACCTCCTATTTTTGTATTAATCCTTTGAGTGTTATACCACCGTGACTACTTGTTAAAATTTAAGTTTAGTCAACAAGTTCGCTCCCTCTTTATACTTTATACCTTTTGTTACAAATTAAGTTTTGGACGCACCCAAAGTCTACCTTCTCTATCTAAAAAATTGGTGTTAACATTTGAATTCCGTCTAAATATTGGATGCCAGATTCTATAGTTCAGCTGCTGTATTTGAAACCCGATTTATTTTTTAAAATAGCATTGACAGTATTTGGCACAGTAAATTTGGCTTAACTATGTCTTCTCTGCATTTTGCACACATATGGTGGACATTGCACAGTTCCTCCAAAAGTACGCTGTAAAGAAGGCAGAGTTTTGCATGCCGACACCTGAAGCTAGCCTTTTATTTTTAATAAAACAATTAATGTGACCTTGAAAGTGTTGAAGATGTTGGCTAGAAAGAGAAACAGCTCCATTCTAGCTAAAGCTTCTCCCAAACATTGCCTAAACACTAGTGTTAGAAGATCTTTAGTAGTTGAAAAAGTCACATCACTACTACCTTTTTCCTACACTGAAAGGAATCAACTCATCACACTTTTTTAACTGTCCATTTTCGTCCAAAAATCTAGTGGGATCAAACTTTTCTGCCTTTTCAAAGATCTAAAAAATTTTGAGTGTATGTTAGATTGCAGGCCTTAGTCTAGAATCGGGGGCTTTTTTGCCTTGATTCCCCCTGTTTTTTAGACCCTTCTAAGCACTTTTAACGTTAAAAAGATCTTGAACATAGCTTTGTCAACTGGGCTCAAGTGACTTTTTTCTCAAGTGTGTTTGTGTGCGCACCTCAAAATAACATACGCTGGCCTGCCCTAAGCTTAAGGCTTTGTTCTATTTAATTTTTGTGTCTTCATAATTTCACTTTTATGCTTACTTGTATGCCTCAGTGTAGTTCCTGAGGTCTGAAAATACCATTTATAAGGTTGTCTACCTTGGTCACCCAAGGCAAACTATGAAAGTTTTCTACCATTCAAAAACCGACTCTCTGTGATGAGAAAGTGCGGAAAATATTTTTTAATGGTTTTCAGCGTATTAGAAATGCTTAAAAGGGTCTACACTGTAGACTCTACAGGCTCTCCTGGGACCAAGGCGAAAAAAGCCGCGGATTTTGATTCCAATTGATAACTTTGTTATATATGTTTTTAACTTACATCATCATTACACAAAACAGCCGAAATCTGTGGTAAAATGCATGTTCCTTTTGGAAGAAAATGTCCATAAATAGTGACATCTTTGGTAGTTTTGTGGAACACATTCTGAGGCACTAAATTGCACACTCTTTGGGTCTCCTGTAAACCGTGATTTGAGAGATAGAAAAAAGTCTAGAAATGACTAGAATACATTGACAACAGCATTGGTGAAGGGCAAGTTGGGTCTGTCAGCTAGAACTATTGGCCGATCACCTCCAATCACCCTGTCTAATTCTTCATATAGTAGTTGCAAAGCCTCTGGGTTGTGGATCAAATAGACCACACCCCATGCAAGCGTTGTGCTTGTTGTTTCCTAAGCATATGTCACAGTAACTTTATCCAAATGTCATGGCTTACTTACCTGACCAGCCAGCCAAAGATCAAAGCACTGAAATTTGTATGGATTATAAATGTTAGTCAAAGTTAAAAGCAAAAAGTTATACCATGCTTTTCAGCTGAGAAATTCTGAAAAGGCAATTTGGGAGTTTACCTTTAACTTTTTTTATATGTTATTTTAGCGTGGAACACTTATATTAACGGCTGAGAGAAAAGTGCTTGGGCTTATTTCTTCTCCGAATGTTATATAAAAAGGGTAGGGTAAAAAAAGGGGTCAAAAGCGGGCAAAAGGGGGGGGGGGATTGAGAGGGGGTAAAAAAGTCCACCAGAGCGGGTCCGCCATGTCTAGAGTGTCCACCGCGTCAAGTAGAGGTCCACCGGGTCTAGCGGGTCCACCGGGGGGGTTAACCGAATAGCGACGAATTGTTCTAGGGAAAAGTATACTCATATTTTTTGGGATTAACAAGCAGCTAAATGTATCCACATCTGCAAGACCTTACGTGTAATGGTGTGGTTGTCCTAGTTTATCCTGTTTAGCTTTTTCCTTTAAAAAAGCGACAACGTAATCAGAGGCAGGTTCATCCAAGTCCAGTTCAGCTTCGTGCTCTCTAATTCTCTTTTCGTAGAATTGATAGAGCTGCTTGTTGGCTTCAAGGGTTTCAACGAACTTAGTCTTAAATACAGGCAGACACTTGAAGAATTTTGGGTTCCATTGGATGAGTTGGGATAGTGGATGGGCGGATGCCTTCACCAAGTTGGCCACAATTTTTTTAAAGTGGTGAAACTCGGTTTCCTTTTCCTAAACTAATTACATAAAAGGAAGGATGCGTATCCAGCAACCTGCCTCACTATATCTATAGCCAAACAGAAGAGAGTTGATAATAGAGCCAACAGCCAGGTCTATGTGGGAAGGCAAGTTGTGTTCTGTCTCACCTTTGTCATTTTCTGCATCTACCTTGGAAATCAATGCATCCACCTCTGTTAAAACCTGTAAGTGAAGAAGAAATAAAAAAATTCACTGCTTTTTGTCTAATTACATTCTCTTGCATCAAGTTTTTGCCTAACCCAAAGTCTCGAAGGACATGTAAAGTGAAGCGCCGTTGGTCTCTCCAAAGTTCTGAAAATTGAACATAAATTGATGGAAGTGCTTAAAATTAATACTTTGACCCACCTCCCTCGGTCATAATAACGCCGGCTGTGCCACCTAGATGAAAAATAGCTATAGACTGGATTTATAATATATTTAATACATATACAATAATAAAGCAATGCCTCTACAGTCAAACCTCGATTTAACGACCCCCTGGGGACTGACCCAAGTGGGTGGTTAAATCGAGGGAGTCGTTAAATCAAGTGGTCGCTTTGACGTATTTTCCTATAAAACCAACCAAAATGGCTTCAGGGGTCGTTAAATCGAGGGTTGACTAAATATATATATATATACCGTATTTCCTCTAATAGCTCCCCTTGCTCCATTAACTCCCCCTGCTCTAATAACTCCCCCCCTTAGAAGGCATCCAAAAAATAACTCCCCCGGGGGAGCTATTAGAGGAAATACGGTATTACCCTTCCCCATAACTTTCACTTCTCTGTAAGGTTCACCTAAGGTTGGTCTCAGTAGCGAAAACAGCATTCTTTATAGCGTTCACCCCATATTTTTAGCCAAGATTAATTTGAACACATTGAATATAGTTAATTTATGTTTTGAGTGAAATGGTTGATTATACCTTTAATAAAAGTGTCCATTTCTGCCGGATTGTAGCGTCCAGCATACGTTTCCCCATCTCTTTGAAACGTTTCAATGATATTGTTGTAGTCTGTGAGGCAAACTACAGGTGTTTCACCCACCCAGTAAGCTAAAAAATTAAATATATTTATATTTACAATTTTCAATTCAGTTTTGTGCAGACGCCGTGCGGTAATAAATCACAGAGATCGGAATGTTGTGCGAGTATTTTTTGTGTTTTTCCGCAAAGGGAAGAAATTTTGTTAGTATTAGCGCAAAAATGGCAACATACTGTAAATAGGTCCGTATTCTCGACTCCACTGTAGAAACTGGCGGTCGCCAGGCTGGTTGTTTAAGATTGTCCACAAATTTCCGACCAAGGGCAGAGGAGCTGGGCCTGGAAGTTTCTTATAGATTTGAATGCAAATGATTAAAAAGTAAGTGGTTCTAGCTCGATATACCTCCATAAACTAAATTTTTTAAAAAGACTAGAAAACTACTCTTTTAGTCCTAAAATGGCTAAAGGTCTTATATAGCAACACCCTCAAAAGGGGTTGTAACTACTTTTTTGTGTATTTTAGGACCTGAAACGTGTAGGAAACATTTTTTTAGGTGGGAGACGGCACTTTCTGAAAAATTCTTTTTTGGCTAAATTTTGACTTTTTGCCTTGGGGGACCAAATTTTATTTTTGACTAAAGAGGCAAAAATTTTTCTTCTATTATGGTCATTATAAAGCAATATTAAAAAGATAGAGTTTGAACATAGTTTTGACAACTAGGGCCTACTGCATAAAGAAATTGTGGTATGCATGCTTTTTTCATGCATCCAGAGTCACTTTCGAGTGATTTGTGTCTAAGGTATGTGGGCTTGCGCATCTCAATTCCAAGCCGCCAAGCCCCCTACGCCCCCGAAGAGGGTTAAGAAAGGTGCTAATGAGAAAAATAAGAAAATGGACTGAGAAGCATGAAAAAACTATCGGTTTTCCATTCTGGCCCTCAATTTTTTTCATGACTCTAACCTACTACATAAAGAAGCCCCTTCATGCATTTTTCAGTCCCAAGACCCAAGAAAGGGCCTAATAGCCTTGGGTTCAGCATCAAGATAAGTCCTAGCATTAAGCTAAACATGACAATAAGGGCACCTTTTGTCTTATCCAACAATGTGAAACCGCTGTGTTCAAGCAAAAATAAATTTTTATTTTATTGGGGTATGTCAAAACAGCGTTAAGTAAGCTTACCAGGGGGCAAATTTCTTCTCTTGTAGTAATAGTTGTAGAATAGAAAAGCAGCAACAAAACAATTTACAAAAAATATTAAGGTTAACAACATTTAGATTAAATAACTGGTAGATTAATTGGTCCAAATGATTTTTAGTTGACAAAGAAGTATGTTTTGGCTTAGAAAATAAATGTACACACCCTATGGTTATATACCCCTTGTTGTGTTTGCTCTATTTGGTCATTAGGAATTTGGAAGTGGTTGAGCAATTGAAGAAAGGAAGAAAATTTTTATCAAAACATAAACTACATGTATTCAATCTAATTTTATTGAGACTACAACCAAACCACAAAATGAGAAACTACTAATGATTGGATTAATTAATCAATATCACAAGATCAGAGAGAATTGGTAAAGTAAAACCTTTTTTGACAGTCCGCTAACATTATAGTTTTCATTGTTGTATTTAGCTTTGCGTTTGCGAAAAAGAATTAATTTGGATGTAAGATTCTGGCAAAGCATAATATATATAAAAACATGTTTGAAATGTGTGGAAATAGATATGTACTTGATATGACATTTATTGTAGTGCAATGTTTTGAATGACCGTCAAATAAAGCAAGGATGAAACAAGGATAACAATTTATTTTGAAACAAGT
>BBSZ01007132.1:0-12428 GCA_000981365.1 Subanguina moxae | reverse complement strand
CCCAAAACCCACCCAAAACCCCCCTAAATCACCCCTAAACCACTCAGCCTAACGGCCCCAACCCTCTGGTGCAAGCACCTGAGGGAACCAAAAATAACGGTATCAAAAACATTGATACTGAAGGTCAGTGAAATCTAGAGGATATATAAGAATGAGACTAGTTCAAAGTGCTGGGTTTGAGAAGAGACCGCAAGGGCTAGAGAAAATTTTTCCTTTGCATCATATCATATTTGAGAAAAAACCGGATTCTGGTGACCGGAATCCATATGTATTCCGGTTCGGTCTCCAGCACTAGTTGTATAGCTTAGTTTCCTTAGTGTAGTACCTAAAAATACCATTACTTTTCGACTTCCCAAAATTGGATTTCTATGACTAAAAGGGTCGGAAAATAGCTTTCTTGTGGGGAATTATTTTTATAAAATGCTAATGCATGTCCTGAAAAATCCGGTATCCGTACGGATTCCGGTTTTTTGCCACCACCGGATCAGGGATCCGATTCTTTTTCAGAAATCGTGTCTGGAATCCCTCCGGTACTTCCATCCTCCAGCACTAGGAATATATATATTTTAGCCACCACCCTAATAGTAATATCTCTAAATTTCAATTAGACATTTTTAGAATCTCTATTCCTAACGCCTTTCGCGTTGGCTGTGTGGTGATGTACATTCTAATTCTAATCCACTGGAATGCCTGTGTCTATTTTTTGGCTTCCAGTATTATTGGCTTGGGCCATGACTCATGGGTGTATGGTTCATTGAATATACAGAGCTTGCCTCCGTTAGTTCCTTTTTCTTTTTTCGTTAGTTCCTAATTTTATATGGTTTAGTGACATTGACGACACTTTGGCTCGAAGATATGTGTACAGTTTCTACTGGTCCACCCTAATGATGACGACTGTAGGAGAGGTGCCGGGTCCGGTGACTAGTGCAGAGTTTGTGTTTGTCACCTTTGATGTGATGTGTGGAGTGCTCATTTTCGCAATAATTGTCGGAAATGTGGGCTCTATGATTGCGAATATGAGCAACGCAAGAAGTGAGTTTCAAAACAGTGTGGACAGCATGAAACAGTACCTGGAGATAAGAAAAGTGGGCAGACATGTTGGTGTTTGATGACTAGTTTATATATTCCTTTTAAATCCAAATTTTTCCTTAGCTGGTCACCCGAGTGCTCAAATGGTTTGACTACTTGTGGGCAAACAAGCAAAGCTTGAATGACAATGCAGTCTTGGTAATACAGAAAACATTTTGGCATATCGTATTTACGTTATATCTGGAAATGAGAACAGTGCCGGACCCTGAGACGAGATTTTAACTTCGAGCTAGGACTGGAATCGAGACCAGGGGCCAATCTATCTGGTGAACACCAATTTTTTGCCCTGGTTCAGTAAGGCAGACGAATGAATGGCCCTTCAAATTAGTGGCCTCCTATTACTCCCTTACCCTCCCAATTCAGCCCTTATTCTCCTTTAAGTTACTATTTTGGCATCTTTTTTTTTTGCATTTTTTTACATTGATATAGACATCGATGCTGACTGGAGAGATTAGCCCCATGCCTTTAGAATCGACCGGTTGGAAGCCCGGCCGTGCCCTAAATTATTGCCGAAACTTTTCACATACAATGTAATAACCTTAAAATTCGCGGATTTGGCCTGCACATGATTTCTTGAAATAGTCGGTGAAAATTCTTTATTAACACATTCTTACATTTATAACGTTCGATCGATAAAATTTTAATAAAATTAGTTTAATTGCTGGAGAAGTTTGTCCTACACAATTAACATTTCAGCGCCTTTTTAACTCAAACGACTTCTTTAATAATCATACACATCCTTTACAATGAAAAATACTTGCTCACTGGAGCGGAGTTTTTAAACCATATTTTAAACCATAATTTTCATGTAACACTGGGTTGCATTGTTAAAAAGAAGCTCTATTCGATGGAGATTTGTAAAGCGAGGAAATACGGTATATTAGAATTTTTTTTAGGAAGTTCTGCCGACAAAGCTACAAGCTGAAATAGCGATGCATGTGCACTTTGAGACACTCCGAAAAGTGCGCATTTTCCAAGATTGTGAAGCAGGATTATTGGCCGAATTGGTGTTGAAACTGCAACTGCAAGTGTTTAGTCCCATGGACTATGTGTGCAGGAAAGGGGATGTAAGAACAAAACAATTTCTTTAAACTTGTCAAAAATTAGTTCTTATGGGTTATCTGGACAACGTCCAAATATTATATTTAAAGCACTTCTTAACTATTTTATTGGCTTATACGATACGCCACATTCAGCTGACAGAAATTCATTTTCAATAATAACTACATCATAAAAGAAATATAAGGACTTTAAACAAAACTAGAACTCGGAATTAATGTAGGAATTCAGAAATTATTTATAATCAAAGTTATATCCATGTCAAAAAAATATTTTTTTTAAGAATTATTAAAAATAGTTAAAAAATGCTTTAAACATTTATATTTGGACGTGGTCCAGATAACCCATGAAAAACATTAAGGTGGGACGAGAAATGTATATTGTTAAAAGAGGGCGATTACAAGTGGTTGGTGATGATGGCCTCAAAGTGTTTCACAACCTGACAGAAGGTTCAGTGTTCGGAGAGCTGAGTATACTTAATATTGCTGGTACGGTCGATTTAAGATACATTTTGAAACTGCCCCTAAACATCTTACATCGGGGTGTACCATATTTTCCCTAATATTCTATTTTCTATTTTTCAAGCCGCTCGAATGGACCTCTCTATTAGAAGTGCTAGTTCTAATAAAAACCTCCGATCTAGTTTTCAACGTCCTCCCAATTTATAAGTGAAAGAAAACGAAATAAAAGCTGACTTATATAGATCGCATAAAAGATTGATTTTGAAAGTTTTAGAAAAAGCCAATTGTGAGAAAAAAAATTGCAAAAAAGCTTAATTGTAGAAAAAAATTTTCGGTCATAAAAAGAATGTACCTTTAAATCGAGTTTGATTCTGAAATTACATAAATATTTACACTCTATAGTAAACAAGTTTTGTTTAGGCAGTAAAATTGGAAACCGTCGCTCAGCAAGTATTCGCTCTGTTGGTTATACAGACTTGTTTGTGCTCAATAAGACTGATTTGTGGGAAGCACTCAGAGAATATCCAGATGCACAAAAAGTATTAATCCAAAAAGTAAGTTAAGAAACCGTTTAAAATAATACTAAGGGGATATGTTTAGGGTCGTGAAATTTTACGAAAAGACAACTTGTTAGAAGAAAATACTCCGGATGAAACAAAAACAACAGACGAGACGGCGGTTGAGTTGACAAAAGCCTTGGAAAAACTGCAACTTAGACTAGCCAGATTAATTGCTGAACATGTAAATACTGAAAGCAAGATGGAAAGTCGAATTCGGTACCTGGAAGGACAGGTTAAAAAATATAGACTGGACGAAGAGAACCAAGAAGAGTTTGCGTGACAGAAAAAATTCAACAACAATGAAGTTATTAATGTTCAAATAATGTATCTACAGGGTGGCGCCAAAACATTGATAGATTTTTATGTTTTTCGTCCGTTTTTTTTACACTAACCCTAATCCTAACCCAAACTTCATAAACTAACCCTAACACTAAACCTAACAGCTAGGATTAGTGTTAGGGTTAGTTTATGAAGTTTCGCACGGATTTCGACAAGCTCGTCTTTTGAAAATACCATATTCGAGTGCAGTATTTATAAAAAGAGACCAAAAACATAAAAAGAAGTATGACAAAATCTTCATTTTTCTGGCGCCACCTTGTAAATACAATCCGACTGCACTGGATTGTACACTTAAACGTTCTTGTATAGTCAATTTACCTGGAAAGCCCAAGTACTTTTTGGGGAGAAATGTAAACGTCGGAAGAGGCGTATGATACAGTAGTACCAACGACTCTTTATTCCACAAACAAATAGCTGACATTACAAATGCAATCTTTTTTTACATGTAGGGAACTTAGTTTCAAACGAGCCATGAGATACCTTTTTTATTTCTTTGCTCCTTTTTCCTTGGCAGCCTTTAGTTGAGCGCGCTTGCCAGAGCCCGGTGGCGGATACACGATTTTTCCTTCTTTCGTTCTAAGCTGGTCCTAAATATAAGTTGTGATGAGACTTTGGAAAGAATATTTGAAGTAGGACTCAAAAAAAAAACAATGGAAAAAAGTGATGAACCTGCAGTCGTGCCCAGAGAACGTGTTCCTCCAAAAAAACTCCATGAAGTGTCAGCATCTTAGTTAGATAATGAAACATCGGCAAGTTTGGGAAGTATTCAATACTCTTATCTTCACGTTGTTCCCACGGCTCCTGAGACATTGTGTCCACCACTTTCATTGAGACCACGTTTGTCTTCCTTGTCACCCAAAATAAAAGGTTTTAAACCTACCGCATAACCTCTTTTAATCCTCCCTCCTCTCTCGTCACGGTCGATGGTCAACGATTTTTTACGGCTGAACCACCCGACAATCAACAATTGAGCACTGACACCATACTCAAAATATAGCTCTTAATCTCAGATACATTTTTGAGTATAGTGTCAGTACTCAATAGTCGGGTGATTGAACCGTAAAAGCCGTTGGGGGGGGGGGGGATTAATATAGGTTATACGGTAAAATAAAGCCAAACCTCGCCGAAGATTTTTTTTGACATAAACGTCATTCTTTTGCCATAACCTGTGTTAGAGTTGAGACCTCGGGAATTCAATGCGATTTTTGATGCCACATAACGACCCGCCATCACTGGAAAATGTTTCTAGAACGAACAAGCAAAATTCTTACCTCCTAAATGTCAAATAAACATATAGTTGATATTCAGACGAAAATATTTGGCAAAAAAAACCATATAAAAGATCATTTAATGCAATCAAATCATCCTTTTATTAGAAATAAATACGAGTTATTTATAATGGACACATTAAAAAAAACGAGGTAGAAGTGAATTAAACACGCGTCATCAAAGCAAAAGCGATTAAAAGTATACCATGAATACCGTTATTAGAAAGGCTTAGAAAAGAAGCTAGCCAGTCCCCTTGTTCCTTTACTCGCCTTTTTCAACTGTTTCACGGCTTTGCTAACTCTCTGTACCTTCTTAAAAACATTATTTTTTATTTTTTGAAATGTGTTGACCTTCAAGTTGGTAGGGTGCGAATATGCTTAACGAAAAAAATGCTTGATCGTGCTATGTTTTATATGGATAAAAAAATCTTTTGTTTATGCACTTTTTTATTAGGTGAGGCAAAAGTTTGTACGAAAATTTTAACCTTATTTTTTTTTATTTTTTATTTTTATTTTTATTTACTCTTTCCCGCAAAAAGTGTTTGGTACCATGTTAAAGAGCAGACAAAAAGCTGTTAAGCGGTGTATAACCTTCTTTCAACAAATAATCGAAATGGCCACCTTTGGCCGCAATACAACAACGGAGACGTTTTGGAAAATTATGAATTGCTTTCTTTATCATATCCAGTGGAAGACGTCTACAAGACATTATCATTGTAATTCGAGTTATAATCAAAAGTATAAAATTAGAATCTCCCGTCAAATTTTTAGAACTTGATTTTCTCAGCGATTTTTCATTAATATTTTTTAACTTCTTTCAACATGTTGCCCTAAATTTCCACTTTCCAATGAAGTATCAAGCAACTGACTTAAATTTGACAGGAGGAATTCATATTTTGACGGCAAAACACATAATTTGCATCGATGACAATTTGCCTTTTAGTAATGTTGCGATGCGATACTTTTGGGCAAGTTCCGTTCTTTTTCTCTTTTCATTTCATTGATACGAAAAGATCAAAGGACAAAGGAAGCCTACCTTAACGAGTTCATTTTGTTGCTCATCTTCTTTTTCAACTGCTGATCTCTTGGAGGCCCTAGCTGGCTGAACAAAGTTTTCTGGATCTTTAATTTTTAAATGGCTTTTCAAAATTAATGAGACAGATTCAGGCAAATAATCACACATCATTCCGAAAATGTAACGTCTTAGCACATCTTCTGCAAAATCTAGTCCTTACGCACATTTAGAAAAATTCGAACAGACCATCGCTTAGAATATTTTTGTTGAGATTGCTGTTTTTCACAAGAGAAGTCATCAGGATATTGAACCGCTTTTCCAGCCACTTCATCAAGCAATCTTCATCATAGCGGTAATATAGTTCATTATCAAGTTCTAACAAAATTACTAATTTGTGAGGAATTTAAATCTCTATAGCAAACCCTTAAACTTTGCAGCAATTTTTAGGGCTAACAAAAGTTTTTTATTTTTCACTAGTAGTCGTATAGCTGGATATGAAGTTTCCCCCTCAATGCAGTCATCCAGAGTCACATAGCGATTCTAAAAACATTGAAAGGGTATTAAGTCAGTAACAGTAAGAGCCTTATTAGAGTCCCACCCGAGCCTTCTCCATCAAATAACCAAGCATAAGAAACAGAGGATGAACGGCGGCCAGCAGAGTAAAAGAGCCCTCGGAAATAACAGAATTGCCAAAGAAAAAAGATCTGCTGCTATTCTCTATTAAAATTAGTTCTTGCACGCCAGCATTGAGATCAATGTAGTAGTAGGCTTTAGTAGAAGTACGTGGATGTTGAAGACAGTATACGGCACCACCAGAAGCCAGTAAGTTTTCTAAAATTTGAAAATATAACATAAGAGATACAAAAGCTGAACATACCGCTACCAATAAAAAACTTTCTATTATACTTCATATCTGGTTGAACAGACATTGCTGGGACATTAAACCCTTTGAGTGAATCCTGGACCATTTCATCACCTTCAGCATTCACTTCTACAATGAAAGACAGTTCTTTGATCTTTGCCATTTTAGAAGTCAAGCCAAGCCTGGTGGTACGGCTCATTTTAAAAAGCTAAATATATTTTGCTAGCCTCAATCCACACGCCACTTATTTACATTGCAGTTGTCAAAATTACTATTCAGCAAATATTATTAGCAAGTTGCGTTTTACTTTGTCAGCAGGTTATCGGTAACATTGGCGAGCCATCAAAAATGACAAAAATATCATCATTCAAGACAAATGTTTTTCTCGAGAATTTTGCAAACCAAGTCAGGTGGAAGGCACCAAGCATCTTCACATTTTATTTACACCAAAAATAAGAGCAAGTTAACAGTTTCTCCATATATCCATATTAAACCGGTACCTGACAAAATTTGCTCGTGCTGAAATTTTCTCAGGACAAAATTTACTCGCGATTGGAATTGACACTAGGTAATTCGCCCACAGCCAATTCATCCATACGAGAACCCAGAAGTTGTGCCTTAATCAATGTTGGCAATTTGAATCTTTGAATCCGAACTAATTTGGCGGGGGAAATTTCGACCGGATTAAATCCGCTCGAAAAAAAAATTGAGTCAAAAGATTTGAATCCGTCGAAAAATATTTTTCCGTATTTGGATTCAAACAATCCAAATACGGAAAAATATTTTTCGACGGATTCAAATCTTTTTAAAATTTCCTCCAATAAATTTGAATCCAATAGATTTGAATCCGCTCCTATTTCAAAAATCCGTATTTTTAGTGAATCCTGGATTCAAATTGCCAACACTGGCCTTAATGATTTTCGGCGAATCTTCTCCGTTCTATCTATGAATAGTGGTGTTAAAACACCATGTGAACTACTAAACGTAAGTGAAGCAGGATATACGCATTGTTCACGGCTAACCTACGTTGGCTTTCCCTAAACCTACTAAACCTATTGGTGGTTGCTATTAGTCTGGGATATTCATACAGTTGGTGTAAGAAACTCTAACGAGGAAACCTCGTGAACTTGTTTTTCATTCGCCCAAAAGAGTTTGGCCTTATTGGATAGCCAATATGAGACTTTCAATTAAATTCAAGACTTTCTGCCTCAATTGATAGCAATTCTCTTTTGGTCATTGGCAGGTGGAGTGGTTGGGTGGTTCCTTTGCAAATATCGGAAGTCAAAGCGAAGCAGTTGCAAATTGAATGGATACCGGCAGGTGCAACAGGGAAAATTCAGCCCCTTGATGTCTTTTTCAATGGACAATTTCAAATTTAGGGTTATAAGTTTATGTTAAGCCAACGTAGGTTAGCCGTGAACAATGCGTATACCCTGCTTCACTTACGTTTAGTAGTTCACAGGGTGTTTTCACACCACTATTCATAGATAGAACGGAGAAGATTCGCCGAAAATGATTAAAACACTACTTCCGGGCTAGTTCGTATGGATGAATTGGCTGTGGGCGAATTACTCAGTGTCAATTCCAATAGACAGTAAATTTTGTCCATGTCCGATATATAGCGTAAGAAAAAACAAAGGCGAAAATCTATTGATCGGATTTGATTGACTATTTGTGCCTGCCACTGCCACCACCAAGTCCTCCAAGTCCGCCAAGACCGCCCAAACCCCCTGGTGCTCCTTGCATCTGTTTCATCATGTTTTGTAGACCACCCACACCACCCATCTGCTGCAACACTCGAGGATCGATCATTTTTGCCATCTGCTGATTTAGCTTAGCCATTTGGTTCGGGTTAATGTTCTTTGGATTCATGTCACCACCCTATATCTCCATTCATAAGTCTTGACTAAAACCCAAAAATGAAGAGATACCTTGAACAATCCTTTCATACTACCCATTTTTTTGACCATGTCAGCAAACTTCTTGTATTGAGAAAGTAGCTCCTTGACTTCGCTTGCAGATGTGCCACTTCCTCTCGCAACCCTTGTCAATCTAGCATTTTCTTTAGTGAACAAATCGTTAGCTTTCGGATGATCCAATTCTAGATAAGGTGTAAAATAAAAGACCAGAAAATATGAAAGAGAACGCCCACCACTGTCTGCCATGCTGTCCATAATAGTCATTAATTTTTTCAGCCTAGACACGGATTCTTGTTCATTTCCCTTCGTCATGAAATCGCTTCCAAATCCAGGAATCATGCTCTAAACGAAAAAAAAAGTATACCAATAGGATCATAAAAGGCATGAAATACCATTATTTGACTAAACGGACCCATTTTCATGATGTTCTGGAACTGCTCGTACATGTCGCGGAGAGTAAATTGACCTACAATACCCTGTATTATATCTGCTGTATCCGCCTTCATAAAAATAATGAACACCTTGTTTGAGCCTCTTTATAAGCTCTTCATTGTCTTCCAACCCCATTTCTGACACCTTCTCCACCAGCCCCTCGATGTCACCCATACCAAGGAGCTTTTGCAGGAAAGGTTTCACTTTAAAAAGCTCAAAGTCATCGATATGTTCTCCCATTCCAATGAAAATAATAGGAGAGTGAGTTGCGGCCACACTAATAATATAAACAAATACAGGGCCATTCACATCGGCAACTTACGCAGAAAGAGCACCACCACCTTTGGCATGTCCATCTAACTTCGTGATTATAACTGAACCAACGTCCACAGTCTCACTAAAAGCCCTTGCCTGACCTTCACACGCTTGTCCAATTGATGCGTCCATCACAAAAATAACGTTGTCCGGTTTCTAAAAAATGAATGCTGCAAACAAGAAGGATTTCAAAATTTGAAGGACACACGATGGCATTTGAAACTTGAAGCATTTCTTCAAAGAGAGATGCCTCCTGTTTATGACGACCAGATGTATCAACTATGATTAGCTCGAAACCCTTGCTCCTGAACATCTCCACTCCTTCCGAAGCAATTATCACAGGGTCAACTTCATTGCAACTGAAAGGGCTATATTATTAGAGAGACACAGTTTTGCCAAACTAACTTTCCGTAAAAAGGTATCCGAGCTTTTTGTGCATTCTGTTTCAATTGATCAAAAGCACCCGCACGAAAAGTATCAGCACAAACAAGGCAAGTATTCCATCCCTTTTTTTGATAGTAGTAAGCCAACTAAACGTACAAGTCAAGAGCATTGAAAAAACCGAACTGAAATTCTCGCGGATCTTCAAAAATACACGAAAAATCAGTCAATTCATTTATGATAAGAGAACAGACTTTTGTGCAAGTAGTTGTTTTTCCAGCACCTTGAAGACCAACAAACATCAGAACATTAGCACGACCTTTTGCTGGCTGAAATGGTTGAACGCCGGGATCAACAAGCTTTAGGAGCTCCGTGAAAACGCTTCGCTGGATCAATCGTCTTTTGTTCACACCACCAGTCATCTCATCAAAGTCTATTACTTTCCTAAAATAAAAATACAATCATTTGGTAACGCGTATTCAATCAGCTAAATAAACGGACTTGACATTTTCTCGAAGTTGCTTAACTAGTCGCACGTTAACATCTGACTCAATTAACGCTGAGCAAACTTCTTTGAGCATAGCATTGAGTTCCTCCTCATTAATAATTGTGGCCTGCCCCAGTTTTCCAATAGCATTGCGAATTCTTCTTCCCAAATCGGCTAAAACCATGCTGCAACGCTTCTTCTTTTTTTATTCGGAAATCTAAAACGAATATTTACTTTAGTATCAATCCTTCCACGGTTAAAATTTCCGGAAAATGTAATGCAAAATTAAACTTTGTCTCATGTAGAAAGTTTGTAAACAGCAAATTTTCAGATATTTTTACGGTACCCTCTTATTTGATTATTTTTCTTATCGTTTGATAAAAGTTCTGCATTTGATTGGCTTTACTCTGCCACTCTACCACTTACACAAAGATAAGTGTACCAATAAATATAAACGAAAATGACGCGATCTTCAGTTGCCTTCTCTGATCCCGTTCTTCTTTAAATTCTCGTTAAAACAAAACTTTGTCTTGAGTGGAACTCGTTTAAATTGGAATTTTCCGGCTTTGCATATCGTCCCGCTTCTTTGTTTCAAATAAGAGCTATTTTATTGCGCTCTTCCATTTCTTGTTAATCAAAACTTTAAGCTCCGGTCTTTTCTGTTTGTCCATAACACTTACATAAGATAAGTTTACTGTGCGGAGTGCTGTTTAAAGCCCGTTAGAAAACCTGTGACTAAACTACCAAAGATGCGCAAAACTAGGAAACAAGCTCAGGAATCACAAGTAGAATCACTATTTCTTTCTAATACCGAAAAATTTTCTGCCTCTTCTTCAAATCCAACAAACAATGTAAGAGACAATGCTTCTGACTTGTTCGACTCGCTGTTTTCGTCTTCTTCTCAAACGTAAATTGCTGATCTATCATCTTTTCGAAAATATTACTCTTTGCCCTTATTTAGCAAGTCATTAAAACCCGAACCGAGTTTTACTAGGAATGGAGCTATGTCTCCGCCTCCTCCATTCAACGTCCAGTCGACTAATACGCCCAAATATGAGCAGGTCCATATTTTTTCTCTTTTGCTCACCACCTATTGTTTGTTTTAGTTCGGTATCCCGTTTGTTGAAGTGAAGCCGGCTTCGCCGGCAGCGCTCATTGAGTCCGACTCTACAACTCCAGTCAGACAAAAATTTACTTCCTCGTGTATCGTCGGCCACAAGAGACCAAGCAAAAGTATGTCTAGCCCCGGGACAAAAACTTTGTCTAGTGCTTCAGCACCATCAACTCTTGCACACAGAGACATGGATGAATATAAATTTTGCAGTCAAAGCTCAGAAAAGAAACCAAAAACTGCTCAAAAGCATGGTAATCTTACCTTCTGCGTCATTTCCGCCAACTATAATTATTTTTTTAGAAAAACCTATGTTAGTGTCCAAAATTTTTGGTATTGGCAAAAGCAAGGTGGCCTACAGTCATAAGTGGGCAGATATAGATAATAATGAGGTTAACCTGAAACAAGAGATAAAAATTGTATGAATTCTTGCGACAAATTGACATTCTAAACTTGTCTGTTTGTTTGTCAATTTAGTCATCAATCACAACAGAGGAATTTGGTTTTGAGGATGAGTTCAAAAACTCTTCGAACAATTACACAAGTTTTCGCAAGGTGAAGCAGGCTCGACAGTGCTTGGAGTCGGGAGAATTAGATGATTTCAAACAGGAATTGGAGTACATCACTAGCACACTGCTGAATGAGGACGCATCTCCTAACTTGCGATATTTAAGGTAGGACAGAAATGTGTAAAAATTGTGTCGTTCTTTTCTGTTATTCGGCAGTACTTTGAAAAGACTTTACTTGTTAGAATAGGTATTATTCCCAATTGAATATAAAGGCTTCTTTTTCTCAACACCTCCAACCACCTACACCCCCTCCAGAGGCGTCGGTTTTTTTATGCAGTAGGTCCCGTCCAGTGTTTTCAAAAATGACTTGTCATCAGACTTTAATGACAGTCATCGATGACAATGACTTGACTTGTCATTGTCATTTTAAATAAAATGACAATGACAAGTCATTTAACCAAACGTCTAAAATGACAATGACAAGTCAAGTCATTTTGATAAATGACTGAAATGACAATGACAAGTCAAGTCATTTTGAGTCATTGTCAAATGACAAGTCATTTCAGTCATTTTAGCTAAATGACAAGTCATTTTGATTGGAATGACTCAAATGACTGGAAT
>BBSZ01007129.1:3749-18518 GCA_000981365.1 Subanguina moxae | reverse complement strand
GTAAACTGTGATATTGGTAAAATTGAGTTTCTTAAGCAATTTGTGTAATAAGTATTGTTCTTCGAATTAACTATTTTTTGAAATTTTTGCTTTTATTGTGCCAATTGGCTCTCGCTTCCATCCTTCTTTTTCTTTCTACTAGGAATTATGATTTTGTAAGCAACTTAAACAATTGTATAAAAGATACAATAACTTCAAAAACTCTCAAACAATCAAACAGGGGCTTAAAACTCTTGAATAGAGACAATAAAAAAACAAGTCAAAACCAGTCACTTTTAGAACTGTATAGTTCAGAACAATTTTTCATAAAAATAATTGATTTCAAAACAATTTGTGTCAAAATGAATTTCTGATAGAATGTCTTTTTTTTAGAATAATTTTTGTCACAGTGTGGGTGTGCCGAAAGTTCGTGGTTTTTGCCACTTATGCTTTTTTAAAATTGTGTTGTCTCTCAGAGAAAGAGCTTCGTTAATGTTAAGCAGAAAATTATGCTTTGAAGCATGCACAAAGAGCATGACCTAGGGTCGTACTTTTTTGTAGAGTTATGCTAGTTTAGTCAGTAGGTAAGGAAATTAGGTGGATATGCAGAGTGGATAGAGCTGCCAAGAAATTGGGTGGTCAATGAAGTAGGGGATATATCTAGGCATGTTCTTGAGCTGGTATAGGACGAAATTATAGTTGTATCGCTTGGCTGCAAGCAAAAGTTGCACAAAAATATGAATCTATCCTGTCGTGTTTAATTTCTCTATATCTACTTCTGGTTTTTCTAAAAATTAGGCTGCAGCCCCTGGCCAGGGATATAAAAGGTCAAAAAAATTGACTTTGTATCTCTTTGGCTGTGCACCATTCAATAAATTAAATGCTGAATTAATGACTTCTTGACACTTAATCCGAGTTTCTCCACCATTCCCACATCTCCTCTCGCCTTTTCTCAGCTTTCTAGCGCGAGGAGAGTACCAAGCTCATTAGCGCTTAGGCTTAGTATTGCTCATGTTCCAGCTCACTCAAACAAATGGATTTTCATATGTTTAGATGGTGTAAATACTTTATACATAAAAATTAAGTGCCATGTTGTTTATAAAATGTATATAAAATATTTACTCAAATGGCTACGGTAGCTTGGAGTCTTTTCTGGCCAGTGAGCAGTGATTAGCCAAGCCAGAGTAGAGTGGGGAAATTTAATTAGTGTTTAGATAGTTTGTAATTATTAGTTGGTTGAGTAGTGTTTATGCGAGTTGCTGCAGCTCCAGAGTCACCCAAAGTTATGTTTACAAAAATCACACTGGCTTTATACTCAGTTTTGGTGCGTAGGCGCATAGCCAATTTTTGGACAATTGTCCAGTGTTATATGCGAAGCATGCTTGGCTTACTGGTTTGGCTACCCACTTTTTCGTTACGCGCAGACGGCAGGATTCGAACCTACGCGGGCATAGCCCAATAGATTTTGAGTCAATTATTTAAACAACATCCAGCAATTGCCTACTTCTCATAAAGCCAAGGTTGTTGAGGTACTTCCTTTGTTTACCCCCTACAACGCTCCCCTATGTTGTCAAATTTCTTTTACTGTGTAGGGTGTTTTTTAAAAAGCCTGATTCCAACTAAATATACCAATTGTTTGCAGATGCCCAGCAGGAATGGGCAAGTGCTGACGAGCTGCAGGCACGCTTAGAAGTGCTCAACCAATTAGCTTTAATTGAGACGGTGGGTGTTGGTCAAAGTCTTGCTTTTAGCTGATTGAAAGCAGCCGTTTTAGGAGAAAGAGCAGCCTCTCTTGCTGCACAGAGCACCTTTCAATCAGTGTAAGTTTTTCTAGATACCAATCTATTTTCTTCTGGTTGACATTGCTCAAAGTTTCTAAAATTGTTTCTATTTTTGGGGTAGAAACCCTTTCTTCAGAAATTCTTTGCTAAGAGTCTTCGAATTTATATTGGCACTACAAGCTCCTCATCCAATTCTTGGCCCTATACGACAATCCGGAGGTCTCAAAGAGGTTGCAAAATTATTTACCCTTTAGGGTAGGCCAGTCTAGGTTAGTCAAGACTTAGCATATACCATGTTATACCTAAGTTTAGTAATTCACAGCTAACTTACGCTGGCCTACCCTAAGCCTAAGTACCTGAGGTCATTTATAAGGTTGTTTACCTTGATCCCTCAAGACAACATATGAAAATTTTCGACTTCCAAAAAGGAGCAGAAAATAGCTTTTTCATCGTTTTTAGCACATTAGAAATGCTTAGAAGAGACTAAAATAACCATAGGAGCAGGCTCAAAAAAGGGTACCCATTCGACAATAGAGCCGATTTGCCTCTGTTCCTGTAAAACTGGTAAATGTGATCGCCGAAAATGAACACCTGTATTTAGCGGGTGTTTCGGAGGACAGCGACTACACAAGCGATGTTTCCTTCCCCATCCATCATCAGCACCAGCCAGCCAACAGCAGTGTTCACCAGTGGGACTCCCATCTGCACCCCAACACCCACCACCTCAAACGTCGTTCTCAGCACCAGTCTGCGGTTAATGGAGATGCTGCTAACCAGGACTACTATCTGCCAACCCAACAAACTGAGCAATCCTCTGTGGTAAAAATTGTTTATTTCTTTAGGCTCAGACTCTTTTCCATACATGACGATTAACCATAGTTATTTATTTAGCCATAGTTATTCATTTAGCCATAGTTATTCATTTAACATAGTTATTCATTTAGACATAGTTCTTCATTTAACCATAGTTCTTCATTTAGCCATAGTTATTCATTTAGCCATAGTTGTTCATTTAGCCATAGTTATTCATTTAGACATAGTTATTCATTTAGACATAGTTCTTCATTTAGCCATAGTTCTTCATTTAGCCATAGTTATTCATTTAACCATAGTTATTTATTTAGCCATAGTTATTCATTTAGCCATAGTTATTCATTTAGCCATAGTTATTCATTTAGACATAGTTCTTCATTTAGCCATAGTTCTTCATTTAGCCATAGTTATGTATTTAGCCATAGTTATTCATTTAACCATAGTTATTCATTAAGACATAGTTATTCATTTAGCCATAGTTGTTGATTTAACTCTACTAAAAATGTTTCAGTCTGTGGGTGTAGCCAACATTTTCTTCGAATCTGACCCACCTATTGATGAGGACAGCCCGGAGCAACAGCACTACTATGTGGAAGAGGAGATTGAAGACCAACAAGTAGGATCTTATGAAAAAAAAAAGTGTTTTAGCTTGGTTTCCCCAAAGTAGTCCTCTTCTGAGGAGTATATAGATACTTTAAGAACACTAAAAGACTAAAATCCTCCCCTGGTGGTCAACCATTTTTCATGACTCAACTACCCGACAATTGGGTACTGACACCATACTCAAAAATGTAGCTGAGATTCAGGGCTATACTTTTGAGTATGGTGTCAGCACCCAATTACCGGGTGATTGAACCGTTTATTGAATTAATATTATTGTTAATTATTATGTTAATTAAATTATTGTTGAAAATGAGGCATTTGGCAGACTGTTCTGTTACCAGAGTGGTGTTTTGGGGAATAGCTCATGTTTTTGGGTATAGCGGTAATAAGTGTTGCTAGAAACATAACTCATCCACTTCTTCTACTGTCTTTCTCTCGCTTTTGTTGCAGCAATTAAAATTGTGCAAATTTCTGTCGTGGGACAAATGCTGCTTTGTGTAGACACCAAAACACCACCAACTTCCTCAATTTTTACTCTACTTTTTGTTGTCGTTTTTATTTAGCTTTTTGTAGGATTGTAACCGAGTAGCTTTAAACCTTTTTTAATTGCTTAAAAATAATTGCTTAAAAATGGCTAAAACCTTTTTTTGAAAAAGTTTGAAAGAAAATTATGAGATTTTTTTATTTAGATGGCATATTCCTTGCTGAGATCAAAAATTAACTATTTTTACAGTTAAACATTAGCCATAGTTATTCATTTAGCCATAGTTATTCATTTAGCCATAGTTGTTCATTTAGCCATTGTTGTTCATTTAGCCATAGTTATTTATTCAGACATAGTTATTTATTTAGCCATAGTTATTCATTTAGACATAGTTATTTATTTAGCCATAGTTATTCATTTAGCCATAGTTGTTCATTTAGCCATAGTTGTTCATTTAGCCATAGTTATTGATTTAGCATAGTTGTTAATTTAGCCATAATTATTCATTTTCCAAAGGTTAACTATAGCATTCTTTTGGACACCAAATTGGAATATTTCTCAGCCTAAATTTTCTTATCTAATTTCTTACGGACCCCAATAAAGAAGGCAGCGGCTCCACAAAAAACCTCGTAGATTTATGGTGTATGGATATATGGATTGGGGGAAGATGCCTTGCCATTTTTGCTCTTTTTCATCTCCTTTTCCTGCTTTTCCAGCCAATTTTTTATTGGGCTAGGGGGACGTCATTTTGCTTTTTTTATTTGGAGGCAGTTCCATACCAACTCCCCTGCAATCTCCTATTGTTGGGCGAATTGGACATTTTGCTTGAAAAATTGACACATTTTTTGTATTTTTTTTTGCCATACTCAGGCTGCTGGTTGCTCCATTTACGAGTGGCCTGAGGATGAGCAGCCTGCTGAGCTTCAGCAACGAAGCAGACGAAAGCGCAGGAAACACAACAAAGGGGAGACTGCAGAGCCTGGCTGCTATGCTGGCGATCAGCATGTATATGGACACCAAGGTAGGCTCGATTATCTACAAGTCCCGTTCCCGGTCTTGTGGTTGGGAGGTGTGGTGAACAAATGTTAAATTCTCAGATTTAGTAGGGAAGTTGGCCGACCACTTCCTCGGGGATAATAAAGAAAGAAGGAGAAGGAATTACCCAACCAGAAGATCGTGGAAGGAAATATTGGTAGAACCTGGTATCACTCTCCCCCCTCTATAATTTACCTAAAAACCATTTAGACTCGATTACCAGTCACCTGATGCATCAGTCCTCCAGCCAGCAGCAATCTCCAGAGGAAGAGCCGCCTAACTGCTGCTCCTCACCAGAAGACCCGCCTCACTACCCTTTCCAACCAGCCAACAACTCCCATGTCCCCAAACGAAACTCGCCTCCCCCTCCCCCAGTTTTTTATGGAGGCTTAGAGGAGGAGGAGGAATTCTTCCAGCAGCCTGTTTATGGCTACTCGCCTCACCACCAAATGCACAACCCTGACTACTACTATGAACAGGAGGAGGGTGGTGGTAGTCGGATCATCGATGCTAATGGTCACTTCACACGCTCCATGGAGGCAGACAGTGAGGAGGAGGAGGAAGGCGAATATGACCTCCAGATGGACGACTTCTCTGACCAGCAGACCAGTGGACTTCCCACTCAAGGGTTAGTGCTTTCTTGAGGTTTGACCGATTTAGCTTCTTAAAACCAGAATTTTACAGTTATTACGACTCGGACGAGCCCTACCAATCCAGCAAGCAACCAGTGGCCAATGGGGGCAGCAGAATCAGTACTGGTTTTTTGTATACCCCAGCTGACCAACTGGCCAACCAGCACGTACTAGTGGTCTCCTCTTCCTCCGAGTTGGCCACCCCCAACCAGCCCACAGGAAGTAGGAGCAACTCTTCAGCCACTCTGACCACCCCTATGCCTCCTCACAGACAACCATACACAGGCGATTATGACTCGGAGGAAGGCGGCTTCAGTAGTTCAGCCGGCACAGTGGTGTACAAACCGAGGCATCACAAGACATCCAGCCATTTAGATGGGCCTAGTCCTGTTGCTTCGGCACGCTTTGCTTTAGGAGTCTACTGTTCCTTTTCCGCTGATGACACTATAGATGAGGAGAGTGCAGACTTTACACGACAGCAGAGGCACTACGATGGAGAGCTGGAGAGAGAGCAACAGGTTGTGCCGGAAGTGAATTCAGACTATGAGGCGCAGTTGGTAGCTGCAGGCAGGAGATATGACAGCAGACACTCCTCCGACTACCTGCTGGATGAATATTCCACAGGCGCAGAAGGTGGGATAATGATTTGAGAAAAATGTCTTTGTTTAGGCTAGGAATTGAACTCGTCGTTTTTTTACTCAATTAAATGTCTCTCCTAATAGGGTCACCACCTAAATTCAAAAAATGTGTTTGTGGCATTGTGTTTTTGATCTATGTTTTCTTAATTGCTCCTAGGCATGTTACATAACAATTTGTAGCTTAAAATCTTAGCTACATTTTGGTATATAACAAGCGCAGGAGCCACCAACCAAATATAGGTCAAAAACACAATGCCACAAACAAACTTCTTTTGCACCAAGTGGATGTCCACTTGATGCAATGTGAACCTAAGGATAGATGAGACAGGGTATACGCTGAGTCTCGGCTAGCCTATGCGGCCTACTCTAAGCCTAAGACTTAGTTGAATGCCCAAAAATGTGTATGGCCTCTATTGGTGCCACAACGTCTAAATGGGTGTTCGTCAGCTTGAGGACTGAAGACATCCATCAGACTGTTGGGTGCAATAGATTAAAGTGGAAATCCAGTTGGTTAGTATATGGACAAACACCTAAACAACTTTTTCTTTCCTTTTTAAGCACAAAGTAGCTAGTATAGGAATTTTTCTCACCATCTAAGCTTTCAAATGAGCTATTGCATGCTTCTAATTCGTTGAATAGCCTACGCCTAGACAAGAGCACCTCATTCACGTGAATGCTCGCATGACCTACCTCTTTACCCACGCTGACACAGCCAAAATCGTCTTTCGATACAAAACTTTCTAATAATTTCGCTAATAAGAGGCCAAAATAGTAACTTAGAGTGGAATAAGGGCTGAATTGGGAGGGAAAGGGAGTAATTGGAGGCCACTTATTTAAATGGCCGTTCACACGTCTCCCTTACAGGACGAGGGCGAAAAATTCTTCCCTTCCCCTCCCTTATACAGCCCTCAACCCCTTTAAAAGTCTTTTTTTTTTCCTTTTTTGGCATAAATCGTAGATAAAAATGGCTAGTAGACACTTTTGGAAAAATTGATTTCGGTTTGGTCGGTTCTCATAACAGGCACCAAGCATGACCAGTGTAGGAGGGTGTTTAGGTAGGAGGGCGATTGGGCGTTTAGTTCTACGAATAGACAAATTTGCTATATTTTCTTGTGCACTGCTATGGTCTTATTTAGGTGGCAAACATGCCACTCCCACTCCCACTTACGAGGAGTACAGACGGACTCCAAATAGGTTCAGCATCGACAGGAATGGAGGAGTTGTGGCAGCAGTGCAGCCAGCTGACACTTCCCAACCAGATGGCCAAGAAGAAGACCACTACTTCAACCAAAACTACGAGGAGGAGCAGGACACAAGGTGAGTGTTGGTGCTTTTCAACCACGTCTAAATCACTCCCATATTTGGCAGGTATTTGGCAGAAGCTGAAGAGGGATCAGGCGAACAAGAACCTCTTTCTTACAACAGCAGACCTGCCGTGCAGCCTGAAAGGAGCTCAATTGGGCATCAGTCTCCAGAAGAGAGAGATACCACTGAAGAAAACACCATTTTCGGAAGGCAAATGAGTCTGCAGCAAAGAAGAAGGCAGTCTTCTGTGGACAATACAACCCCCAACCAAATTCCCATTCCGAGGTTGGCATTCAAAAGTACGGGCTGAGGCAAACACTTCCCGACCACATTTAAAATGATATGTGCTCTGTCAAACAGAGTGTTTGGTGTCATCTGGAAACCCTTTTCCTCCTCTACAAGATGGTATATAGCTTTATTCATACAATAACAACTGCACAAAATGACCACCATTAGATGCAATACATTTTCTCAAGCCTTCTCCAAAGCTGTCCATCGCTCTTTGGATTATATCGAGCGGAAAGCGGCGTCATTCTCTCTGCAACCAATTCTTCAGCTCTGCAATTGTTCTGTCAGGCTTTGAGCATGCCTTATTCTTCGGTTCCGGCCACACAAGTAGTCAAAATTAGGTGAGTTTGGATACCATTCTTCGTCGTCCACAGTGTGAGCATTTCCCGATAGGCTGGTTCATCCACTTTGGCTCCTTCAGACATCAAGAAGAGAGGTGTCTCTCCGGTCGATGTGACTCCGGTCCAGACGATCACTTGTTTCAGCTTCTTTGGAACTGTTGCTTTGGAAACTCTTAGAAGCTCGACAATCTCGCGCTGGCTTTTCCCTTAGGCTGATAGAGCTTGGTAATCGCCGGTCTTAAATCGCTCATTTCTAAAAATGAATATAATCAATATGAGAGTCAAATTATATAGATCAAATGAAAGAGGAAACAAAGGGCTTATCAAAGGGTTTGCAAACACTCTGTCTGATAAAGCACATATCAGAAATTTAAAAATTTTTTGCCTCAGCCGGTCGTTTTAGACAGATAACTGGTGTACAATTGATGCAAATTGATGATTACCTAGTCTCTATTTAGCATCAATGAACCACTGGCCGAAGTGAGTGAGGAAAAGGAGCAGCCTGACCAAAAAAATTACACAAACCTGTGGAAATGGGCCTACCGTGAAGCCTGCAAACGAGCCGGAATCCAGGTTGGCGCATAATTTTTGTTTCGTAACTTTACTAAAACATGTTCCTGGATTAACAAATCAAAAAAAAATTGGTTTGGTGTTCTCAACAAGCAAAATTACTAAAGAATTCTATATTGCCATTTCGGCTGCACATATTCCAAAAAAAATCTGCAATGTTTTCTATTTTTTTTCTTTACTTTTATACATGTATTATTCATAATTTGCATTTAAACCAAAGTCATAGCTAGAAGACGACAGCAAAGATAGAGAAGATAACCCGAGGCCATACCTAGAAGACGACACCAAAGACAGAGAAGAGAGCCAGAATTTTTAGTCCAAGGCTGAAAATCAAGACATTAGAAAAGATAATATTCAAGACCATAGCCAGAAGACGACATCAAAGACAGAGAAAAGAGCCAGTATTTTTAACTCAAAGCTCTAGGATTCGGAGTACAGTCAACTCTCGATATAGTGTAGGCTTAGGGCACCAGGAAAAATATACACTATACCGAGGGTACACTATAGCGAGGGTACACTATATCGAGGGTACACTATATCGAGGGTACACTATATCGAGGGTACACTATATCGAGGGTACACTATATCGAGGGTACACTATATCGAGGGTTACACTATATCGAGGGTACACTATATCGAGGGTACACTATATCGAGGGTACACTATATCGAGGGTACACTATATCGAGGGTTACAACTATATCGAGGGTACACTGTATCGAGGGTTACACTATATCGAGGGTACACTGTATCGAGAGTTGACTATATTGTAAATGACTAAAAATTTTAGTAGAAAGTTGGACATGAGCAGTGCCAGGATGTGGGGCAGTCATCTATTTGTGTTAACATAAACCCAAAAAAAAAGACCTGTCTTTAAATAATTCTTTTTTCTAGTTATTTTTGGTAGTATAATTCTTGCTCCGCTGTTGCCCAATCACCAAACTTAGTTGCTTTCACAAAAAAAAAAACTTAAAGCAGACGGCCTCCGTTCATTGTTGAGTCCAGTGTTTAAGCATAAAAGCTAATTAAATCATGTGCTAGAGTGGCCAGCAAGCAAAAATAGTTGTTTCCAGACAAGTTTTCTTGACATGTCTGGCGCAAGCAAAACTTTGGTAGTGGCATCCTAGCTTGAGTGCCCAAAAAATCTTGTTTATGCTATGTATCTTTGCATTTTTGCTCACCACCAAGATAAGTGCGAACATCTAAAAATAGGGATCCAACTGACTCCTTTGCTAGGTTACTTTACAAAACTTGGCCCTACTAAAGAGGCGCACGTGTTTTTTTGCCTCTATCTGTTGTTTTACAGGGTAGGGCAAAAATGTCCATACAGCTAAGCTTTAGCCTAGGCAAGCGTAGGTAAGCAATGAGCCGGCGCTTACCCTGTTTTACCTTTGTTTAGTGGCTCACGGCAAACCCATGCTGGCCTACTCTAAGCCTAAGGCTTAGAGTAAACACGGTAAACACGAGAATTTAACTGTATATACCATATTTACTCTAATAAGCGGGCACCCCTCAATTCAAAAAAGTGTGTTTGTGGCATTGTGTTTTTGACCTATGTTCTGCTGGTGTCTTCTGGGCATATTATATACCAAAATGTAGCTTAGAATCTAGGCTAAATTTTGGTATATAATATGCCCAGAGGACAGCAGCAGAACATAGGTCAAAAACACAATGCCACAAAAATGATTTTGAATTGGGGGGGCCTTCTATTAGAGAAAATACGATATGCACCCACCCAATAGAAGTGTTGAGGAGAAATGTTTACACTTGAGGTTCATTTTTGAGTGTTTTTCTTCTTCTTCTTTTTGTTTTCATTACATTTATCCAAAAAATTGGTGTGTGTATCACCTAGAAAAGCGAAACGGATAAAGCAATTGGAGTTGTTACACAAATTCGCCTTGATGAGTTAGAACAGATAATAGAGGCCCTTAAATAATAATAATTCATGGCTGTTTTGCACTGGGAATTCTTACTTTCCTCCACTCCAATAAATAATTTATATATTCTGCCGGCCAATTTAATCCAATTTTTGCCCGCAGTCATACAAAGGGCGTTCTACCCTACTACTTATTGTTGCTGCCTCTTTATAGGAGTGTGCAGCCAGTAGAACACCTAAAAGTTTGACACCAAATCTACTCCTTCTCCTCATCCTCCTCCTTTTCCTCTTCCTCCTCCTCCTCATCCTCCTCCCCACTAGGAAACTCCTGGATAACCGGCCAAGTTGCTGACTTACTGGGGGTACTGGACTTCTGACTAAAATTTGACCATTTCGACACCAAGCTCCCTACGCCACCTGAGAGGTCTTGGAGGCTTGGAGGCAAGATAATGTCTAAATTTGAATGTTTACAAGGTTAGTGCTGGGAAAAACTTACTAAATGTGACCAGCAGAATGTCATATACAAAACTTTTTGCTCATTTCCCACTGAAATTCTCACTATAATAAACCTCTCAATAAAATATTTAATCTCACAAATTCTTAACCAACTGAATCAAATTTGCCTATAAAAAATTTTAATTACGCCAAACACTTATTGCTACATGGAAATTGAGGACTGCAAGAAGGCGAACATTTAAACACTAAGCTTAGGCCACCAAAATAAATTGTGTGAAATTGGATATGATGGGCTGTCACTTTACGCAATAGCCATTACTACCCCAATACCAGACTGGCCAACCAAAAGGTATCATATGCTAAAGCACAGAAAAATGTGCTGCTATTTTTTGGTGCTTGTTGAGCATTCCTTATTTAAATTAGCACAGACATTTGACTTTATTTTTGCGAGTGTCTCAGTAACTCGGCTAATGACACCCCTAAATTCAAAAAAAGTGTGTTTATGGCATTGTGTTTTTGACCTATATTATGCTGGTGTCTTCTGGGCATGTTATATACCAAAACGTAGCCTAGAATCTAAGCTAAATTTTGATATACAAGATGCCCAGAAGACACTAGCAGAGCATAGGTCAAAAACACAATGCCACAATCACTTTTTTTGAATTTAGGAGTGTCGGCTTATCCAGGTTTGACTGTAATAGAACCACACCTCCCTAATTCAAAATCGTGTTTTTGGCATTGTGTTTTTGGCCTACTTTTTGCAAACAAGTCTTGGGCAAGTTACCACCCAATTTATAGCTAAAACAATAAGCTACAATTTGAGTGGTAACTTGCTTGGGAGTTGTATCCAAAAAGTAGGCCAAAAACACAATGCCAAAAACACGATTTTGAATTAGGAGGGTTTGGTTCTATTAGAGGCAATACGGTATGTGCTGTATTAAACCGAGTGTTTGGTCTCATTGGAAAGCCCTTTGTTTCCTCTTTCATCTGATCTATATAATTTGACACTCATATTGATTATATTCGTTTTTAGAAATGAGCGATTTAAGACCGGCGATTATCAAGCTCTATCAGTCTGAGAGAGAAGTCAGCGCGAGATTGTCAAGCTTCTTGGAGTTCCAAAAACAACAGCTCCAAAGTCTGCGGTGTGCATCGAAAATAGAAGCCGAAACAAGTGATGGTCTGGACCGGAGTCACATAGAGCGAAAAGACACCTCTCTTCTTCATGGCCGAAGGAAGCAAAGTCGATGAACCAGCCTATTGGGAAATGCTCACTCTGAGTACGACGGGGAATGGACAGCTTTGGAGAAGGCTTGAGAAAATGTATTGCATCTAATGGTGGTAATTTTGTGCAGTTGTTATTGTATGAATAAAGCTATATACCATCTTGTAGAGGAGGAAAAGGGCTTCCAGATGACACCAAACACTCTGGCAATTTAAATGACGGCCTGTATTTTGCTGAAGTAACCATAAGCAGTAGTTATGGGGAAAAGCTAAATTTGTTGTTCCAATTTACAAGGTTCTTTTGGAGGAAGAGCTTTCCTCTTCGGTTCCCATTATAAGCGTGAAGTCTGATCACTTCCCTCTGTTCAAACCGTACTTATTAGTGCTGCAGGCATTGGGTGGATGCTTCAGGCATAGACAGGATTATGGGAGTGTGCAAAGAGCTAGCCAAGCGAGAACATGCCTCTAGACTTTCGACTTGCTTCTCCCTGTCTTTTCCAGCCCTTCAAAAAAGGGGTGGTGGTGGTGGTGCAACAAACATGTAATCAAATTTGCACTTCCTCCTTTCTCCTAAAACACTGGCTTGCTAGTGTGCCACAATTAAATATTATAAACGTGCGGCAGGCCTCACCGGTGGTGGTAATGGTGTCGCCAACCAATCGATGCTCACTTTTTCCTCTTAGTCCACTCCTCTGATTTCTCAAGCTCATTTTTTGGCGCTACTCGGTTATGCAAGGGACCATTCTGTAGGAAAAGAGATGATCTTGAACATAGTTTCCCTTAGAAGGACCTACCGCATAAAGAAGCTCTGGCATGCATGCTATTTTCATGCATCCACACCTTTTTCTCAACTAATTTATGTCTCAGGTATGCTTGTGTGCGCATCTCAGCTCCAAGCCCTTGTCGCCACCGTAAGAGGGCGACTCGTCCCTTCCTCTCCCTAGGTGGCGAAGCGTGCTTGAGTAAGGGAGACGGGTGAATGGCCCTTCATATCAGTGGTCTCCTATTACATGTACTCCCTTCTCCTCTTTTTTTGTCACAGCACTTTCGAAATTTAATTTCCCGCGGCACCACTAATGGCTTAGGGTAGGTTTTCTCTTAGGCTCTTAAGGCATAAGCCTAAGAGAAAACCTACCCTAAGGCCTATGCCTAAGAGAAAAATTACCCTAAGTTTTTAGTGGTGCCGCGGGAATTTAAATTTCGAAAGTGCTGTGACAAGCAATTTTCTTTGGGTTTGGGGGAGGGGGGTACAACCGAGTAGCGTTCATTTTCCATATGAACCATAGCAAACAACAATGACACATTCCGGTGCAGTTGTTGTTTGTAAAAGAGACTTGGTGTAACCTTGGATTGGAATAACTTGTGCGTTTCCCCCACAAAAAAAGGCTTCCTTGCTATTGTTGGGCGAAAAGGCTGAGAAAGCAAGAAATATTTTTGTTCTCACACCATGCTAATGGCAAACAAACTTGGGTTGTTGTCCCTGAAGTCCCACAGCTAATAGTGTGTCACCCACTGCTCATTTATGCCGCAGATCTGTTCTCCAGCCACTCCCATTCCAACGTAAAATTAAAAAGGGGGAAAACGGCATGTAGCGTGCTCGCCAAAATTTACTTCTTTCTTCATTTTTGCCATGTTCTTTTGTCCACAGTGCTGGTGTTTCATAGGAGGCCATTTTGAGGCCATTCACCTTAGCAGTCGGAGACATATGTGGTGCATGAGCTTTAGGATTTTTGGCAAGGCGACATAGTACAGTTGGCCGTGGGCTTTTTCCAAAACTTTTGATATTTTTGGCGCTACTAGACCGTACCACCCCCCATCCGCCCCCGGTCCCAAAAATTTTTTTTTCAAGTTCGTGTTTCTGCCATTTCTGAGTAACTTGCTACAAGGTATACTAATTCTGAGATGGGTCTTTGTGAGTGAGAAGTATGAAATTGAACACAGTTTGGGTACTAATTTGGAATTAGGGGGGTGTGGTTCTATTACAGACTGTAATTTACAGTCAAACCTGGATAAGCCGACACCCCTCAATTCAAAAAAAGTGTGTTTGTGGCATTGTGTTTTTGACCTATATTTTGCTGGTGTCTTCTGGGCATATTATATACCAAAAGGTAGCCTAAAATCTAAGCTAAATTTTGATATACAAGATGCGCAGAAGACACTAGCAGAGCATAGGTCAAAAACACAATGCCACAAACACTTTTTTTTGAATTTTAGGGGTGTCGGCTTGTCCAGGTTTGACTGTAGAGAGAATACAGCTCTTTCTATCCAGAGCTGCTTCTCGAGTGATTTATGTCTGAGGTATGTTTGTGTGCGCACCTCAACTCCAAGCCCCCGAGAGAAAGCACCTGTAAGAGGTTGACCGGAGTTCCTTATGATTCCTATGGAAAATTAGGGTAGAAAACAACACGAAACTGTCAGCTCTTTTGACATACTTGTGTTTCATGCAATTATTTTTATGCACACTGAAAGATATATTATTTGCTGACTGCCGGATGACGCCAAAGATCTTGACCCATCTACTATACTATTATGAATATTTCTTATTTTTTTTTTGTTAATGTTTTTTACATGCTCAATCATCATTCTACGGCTCTTTACTAAAACCAACACATTCGCAAAGTAAATCAATAAAAATGTTTGATCAGTTATAACTCTTCCTCCCACCCAAAAAATATATAAGCCCCCAATTATACCCCCCCCCCCCTTCAGCCCCTTGTATTTTTTTAGGACGTATTTATTTGGGGG
>BBSZ01007121.1:0-49585 GCA_000981365.1 Subanguina moxae | reverse complement strand
AGTGTATTTTTGAATTTCCGTTTAACTTGCTTAACGAAAAAAGAACTAATATTACGCTAGAACACCTTGAAATGTATATGATATGTAATTGTGAAGCTGAAAAGTAGATTTTGCTGTTCAACAAAGGTTTTTACATCGAATTTTATGTATCCATATTACTCCATATTTTTCAAAAATTTCCATATTTTGGCCATATTTTGCCAAATTTTTGGCCATATATATGGCCATATTTTACATTTCTCCGTCCATATAAATCCGCTCTCTACTCATAAGTAACAATATTAATAGATAAAAATAAATATTAATATAATTCTAGCTTTTCTTTGATATTTTGACCTTGTTTTTGTAGCATTTGTTTTCATCCTTTAAACCCTCATCCGTCAGACTTTACTCCTGTTCAAAATGTGTGTAAGCGTTGCAAAAAGTTTGCAAAAACTAAACCCTAAACCCCAAAGCTAACCGGATTTCCCGCTCAAGAGAAACGTGTGACATGGCCTATCCAGGCTCTCAAACCTGATATATTCCAAACCTTTCACAAAGCTTGCACATGTTTTTAAGGGGTGTAAAATTTACTTTTAAAATTTTGGGAGGGAATAAAAGAATTCCAAAAACAGGGTCAAAATATCAAATTGAACCGAGAAAAAGCATCTGCCCAACTTTAGTTATAGAGGATGGGCCAGCAAATCCGGCCGATAGCTTTTTTTTCATGACACCCTTTTTCAAAACCATTGTTTTGCATCCGACTTCCCTTGAGCTCCAAATTTATTTGGCATCAAAACAGGCAAGAAAATTTCGCCGATTTTTCACTTTTTTGTGCCCCTTTGGTCCAAAAATCGATATTTTTAAGACTATGATTCGAAATAATAACCAAATAATGTTTTTATTTTACGCACCAAAAACAAAGATAACAATTACAACGAAAATAACAACGGCTCTTACCGGTTAATTTCCACAATTCTGTTTCACACTACCTTCAGTTACTTGGACGCATCACCAAATACGGCATTCATAAACATCTATTGACCTGTCAACTATGGTTTGTGGCAGCTGCTTGAATTCACTACTCACCTAGACAAAATCAAAATAAATAATCAACATTAAAAAAATGGTAGTCATTGTTTCTCCACTTCCGATGGGCGCTTGCTATCCGCATAAATTTTTCACGCCATTCTCGAATCCTATTGTGTCTTGGAACCTTTGCATGTCCATCTAGACGGAAGTGTGTGCGGAACTTAATTTTCAGACCTAACGGAGGTACTAAGTGGGGTTGGGCTCCGGCGCCCTCCCGTCATCTATTCCGCCTTACTTTTATCCCTTCCGCTCGTGACTTCACGGGAGGGAGGCCAACCCTAGTACCAAGGTAAAAAAGGAGTGAAAACCAGGCGAAGTTTTTTTTTCCGGTTTTGATGCCAAATGAGTTTGTGGCTCAAGGGAAGTGGAATGCAAAAAAAAGTGAAATAGTGTCATGAAGTCGGCCGAATTCATTCAACCAGCCTGTAGCTATAGAAAAATAGTTAAAATGAAGAAAATAAAGAACATACCCTTGGCAACCCACAAAAAGCAGTTCATGTCCTTGTCAATACATTTTTTACTGTTGGTCAAGGACAAGGTTGCATTTGCAAACAAACCAAACATGCCAACAACCACCATATGCCATTTGTTAATCCTTGCAACACCACCTAACACTTTGAGAATGAAGAGAATAGCATTACGCATTTTCTGTTCTGTCGCTAATCCAAATATGAGTGGTGGATTGATTGACGAAAACAATCACACAGAAACTGAGAAAAGTAGCAACAACACCAAACAGATACCTGCTCCCTTTTTAATTGACTACTCTGGGTTGGATGTATGAACGCGTTTTTTGAATCAATACATGTTTGGGTTTTATCCTCATGATAAAAATGGAGATGGTAAAAATACAGGTTGATTGGAAAAGCTGTTGCAACTGGTTTTATTATTTGTTCTACAAAAATTAAAAGCTCTATTAATGATAGCGAAAGCATTCAGACATTAATGAAATGCATAAGAAATTGCTTTTAGGTCATGTCTCTCAGGCCTGCTTATCCTACACATAAAGAGAGGTTATCATTGATTAATTAATGCACACAATGCCAAAATTTTAAATTCGAATTAAATTTCAAGATGACCTTTTATTCGAAGCAATATTTGTTTCGAAGTGGAAAGTCGATCAAATACATTTCTTTGTCTGTGTATAACGATTGCTTTCATTCAGCGCTCATTCTTAGTTGTTTATGAGTTGGTGGCCAGTTGGTTTGCTCTCTCATAATTTTTTCTTGATTCATCTATGAATCAAGTCTCAAGTGTAATTCATGTATGAATTAGACCTCAATTATTTTTTGTGGAATCAATCGTGAACTAAAATCATCAAATTTATGAATCGAATGTCAATTATTTCAATAATTCAATAGCATAACTACAAGATAGAGCTGTGGCAGAAGCCGAGAATACAATTCATTAAAATAAAGCGTGTTAAACCGTGTTATATTAATTGCTAAAGAAAGCACTGTATATACGTTATGCAATTCCTTACGCTTTAGGGAAAGCGCTCTAATCGAACAATCGCCCACAGAAAAAAGGGTTTGAAGGCACTATGAAACAGGCCTGTGCTGGCCTCCGGAGGAATCCTCCGGAGGGGAGGAAAAAATTTTTGAAGCCGGAGGTCGGAGGTGGAGGCGGAGGATAATTTTTTTCAAAATACAGCCCTGCTATGAAACCATCTACATAATTTTAGCGCCTAACGGGCGCAGGTGCGCTTGTTTACTAATAAATTACCACATTCTCTCTAATAGAACGGCACTCCTCCTAATTCAAACTCGTGTTTTTGGCATTGTGCTTTTGACCTACTTTTTCCAGATGTCTCTCAGACACCTGACAGCTTAAATTGTAGCTCATTGTCTTAGCTACATTTTGGATGGTAACTTGCCTAAGACTTGTATAGAAAAAGTAGGTCAAAAACACAATGAAAAAAACACAATTTTGAATTGGGGAGGGAAGTGCCGGTCTATTAGAGAGAATGCGGCAATTAATTTTATAAGTTTTTTTTATTTGTGGTTTGTTGACCGGCTATTTTTTAGCTATACCTGAAGTTTTTCCCTTTCCGTTGGTACCAAACTTTATGTACTCTTATTTTTGAGAATAGGTTATAGAATGGAAAACTTTCCGTGCGATTTCTTTGTCACACAAATGGAAAACTTTAAGCTATCGCTGAGAAAATATTTTGTCTAAAAACTGGAAATTCTACGTCAAAAACTGGCTTAAAGAGACACATTGCACCCAGGAGTGTTATTGATGTCTTAAAATTTTTTGTAGATTCTCTTTTCGAAACACCAATATTTGGTGTTCTGTTTTGCTCTTCATAGAAATAAAACCTTAAATATTATTATTTTTTGTTAAAATCCACTAATTATTGCAATGGAGCCCTTGCAAACAGTGTCTACCCGGTTAATCAAACCAAGCCAACCAGATATACCCCTTGATGAATTGCTAAGACTGAAAGCCAATTGGAATACAGACGAAGTTCATCAACTATTTCCAGCAATTTTCGATGAGGAATGTGCCCAATACTTGTTAGCCAATGACTTACGCTCTCATCTAAAATTTTTCGCCGCTTTATTGAAGGGGGAACCAACTCTAAAATGCAGACTGACCAAAGTTGAGCCCCAAAATTGCATAGAAAATCAACCCAAATATAAAGAAAACACTCTGAATATAGTAAGGCGAGATATTAGGTTGTGCGGAAATTACTTCTAATTTTGATTTTCTCAAAAAACCAACTGACTTTTCCTGTTATTTTTGGGTTTGTTGCAAAAAAAGCTTGGCTCGGTATGATTTTGAAAAGATTTCGCATTTTTTGTAGTCTTTTGCCCCATACTTTTAAAATGGCTGGAATACCAAGAAAAGTTTAGTAAAATGTACGCTTTGGAGTTTTAACTAACTATCGTATTTCTTCTAATAATACTTTTTGACCTACTTTTTGTAAACAAGTCTTAGGCAAGTTACCGCTTAAATTCTAGCTTATTGTCTTATCTACACTTTAAATGGTAACTTGCCTGAGAGTCATCTAAAAAATTTGGGTCAAACACACAATGTTAAAGACACGATTTTGAATGGGGAGGATAGGTGTATTATATTAGAGGAAATACGGTATTTTCGAATTCTTTACTGTCCATTTTTGCAATAAATTGTAAAACTATCCTTACAATATGAAATTGAAAATCCGATTTACACTAACTACCTTTAGTATTCCAGACATTTCAAAAAGGCTGAGCAATTAAGTACAAAAAAGTCAAAAACCTTTTAAAGCTATAAGGGAAACCCAGCTGTTTTTGTAAAAAGAATCCCAAAAAGAAAAAGGTGAACTAAGTTGTTTTTGAAAATTTTAAAAACGGCACAAACTTTCTAAACAATCTAGTAGCTTTTTTGTATTTTTAGAATAAGGAAAAATTGCAGATCAGCAAGTCGAATGAGCCGTTGAACTTGGAAGAGTCCAGACAACTGGAAAAACTCATGGATGTGCTTAGTAAAAGAGGGTATCGCTTTCAAAAGACTAACTTGATTTCTGTGTGTGAAAAGAAGATTGCTTCGTTGTAAATTTTGTGTTAGGAATTAATAGAGAAAGTATTAATTAACTAATGAAGTGGCGAAGACATAATTTTGTCGAATAAATTGTTCTAAAGCTTGTTAATATTTGCTGATATCGAATGTTTTAAAATTATAATTTTTCGAGATCATCTAAATTATGCTTCATAGATATAGGATTTTCGGGGCCTCGACTCGAGAACTCGAAATAGACTTGAAGGAGGGCTCCAACCGTTTTCTTTTTTATGTTTCTGGTTTTCTTGGACCGAAAAACCAAAAAATCAGAACTTTTCACACGATTTTTATTGTTTTTTTTTTCAATGCATTTTTTGTAATGAGCACGTCCCAGATCACAGTTTGACTTATTTTATTAATCGTCTCAATTTTATTGTGATTATAGGTAAAGCGCAAGGCTGAAGACAAAATGAACGAATGGTTCTCCTTTGGAATTTTGATTGACAAAACAGAGACATAATGCCATGAGTGTTGAGAAAGAAGTCCTAGATTGTGATAGACACATTTCAAGGTCCGCATTAAAAAATCACTAGCAAAAGAAACATTCCCGTCTCTGCAGTCATAACTAAAAGAAAAAGAGCAATCTAAAACAAATGTGAAGACTGTCGCCCAGCCGAGAATTATAATGGAGCCAAATGAAACAGCTCAGCCATCAATCGAGCAGTCATTTCGTCTTTGTTTGGAAATTCTTTACTCCCTGTTAAGTCATTTTATCTTCAAAACTTTCCCACCACCAGTTTTATTTCCAAAAAGCAATTATATATAAACAGCATGGTTCAATCGAAAGGAATTCAATATCTACTCACATGTTAACCAAGATCACAGAGATTTTTAAGAGAACGATTAGTGTGCTCAATTAAATGCAAGACGCAAATTACAACACAAATGAAAGTGAAAAGAACCAAGAAGTGAAGTGATGAAGAGATAAGGGCAAACACCTTGTATTATTATTTTTTTATTATTATATTTGTATTATTATATTGTATGTAGATATGGGAAGAAAATTATAAACTGTTTTCTCTGACAAGCACCTCTTAGGGGCCAGAAGAGCCTTTGAGTATTCGACTGTTACAACTTTTTTCTTTATAAATTTGGCCATTAGTATCAGTAGTGAAGGCGTAGCACCTATTTAGAGCTGAATTTTTGAAATAAAAGACTGTAAATTGGAGAGCTTGGGCTCATGTTGAAAAGCTGGGTGTAATAAGACCAAAGAGACACAGCAATATTCTGTATTCAATTGAAAAGATGCAACTCCATTGTTTCTCTACCGCAGCTCCCTGAAAACAGAGTAAGTTAGCGATATAATGCACACAAACAACAACTATCGCTCACATTGCACTGATCTGACCACTGCTAAACACTCTCATTAAAAATTCAGCTTCTTCGTTTGGTTCATACGTTGAAGGAACTATAACATAGTTGCCGGGTGGAACGCGGAATCTGGCAGTTACCTGGAAAAAACATTCAAGCTTTTGCCTTTTGTCAAAGTTCACAAACTTCTCTCAAATCAACAAATGAAGGACTTTTAGCCGCAGGTTTGGCATGTTCAAAGAAGTCTCTATGGAGTTTGCTACCATAACTGAGCGGTTGTCCGCTGGCCACTGGAAATACAACAAAGCCAATTGGAAGAGAGTCGAGACCTTTTGCACGCAGCTCACGACGATACTTTTGAAGTATAGCACAAATAACAGTGATTTTGCCATCATGTTCCACTGAACAGGCACTCCCACCCACAGCTAGCATGGTGCAGAACTGAGGATTATTGGAGAAACTGGCTAAAATACAATAAATTAAGCAATCTAAACTTTACAGTATATCAAAACCTATATGATTTTTGCAGCCACCAGCAGTTCCCATAGCCGCCTGCCACATCCCGTCAGCCACAAAGCTCGTCCAAGCACTTTTAGGAGCTTCTGCCACACCAGTCATTTCATAGATTTCGTTCATCACCTCCGGTCCTAGGTTGCAGTTCTCCATGCGCTGGAATTCTTGGATGAAGTCATCAAAGCACATCCTACAACTGATAAATTAGTGCTTGAAAAATTATCACAACTGAACTAACCAAAACTCTCCATCCGCATCGAAAGATACATTTAACATTTTGCGCTGGTATTCAGTTACGTAATTCCATTCAGAAGATCTGTCGCTCCACGCCCCGTTCCATTCTTGGTCGTTGCCCCAAGGGTTGCGGATTCTTAGCAAAACAGTTTCCCCCTGTGGACCTTCTACCTGTAAGTTGCATGCTTGCACAGGTAATAAACACAATATAAAAATTTACTGTCTGCAACGCAGTGATGCTATAGGCATGCCCTCGAACCAGGCCATTTTCTAAACGCGCTTCAGTCACTTTTGAATCAGCCTCAAAAAAGTTATTGAAATTTAGATTGAAACATATTTGCAGTGAAAAAAAAACTAACATCAATACTGCAACCAAACAAAGAGCCCATCTGGAAACCTCGAACAAGAAGAGCCAACAAATGTTCTCTTGGAGCTTCATGTAAGTCGAAGTATTCAATTAAGCCTCCCGTAAAATCTTCCAATGCTTCTGCTGTTGAACCACCTTTAAGCGCTTCATAAGAACCGTAAAGTCTGAACAATAAAAAAAATTAAGCACCTCTACAGTCGACACTGGCTACTATAATACCTTTACAAAAATCAATCCCCAATCCCCAGTGTGGTGTAGTTTCTAATAATTTTGGCACTTATGCCGTTTTTTTGCACCCCCCCCCCTTTTTTTTTATTTTTAAGCCTTATGTTTTTTGTTGTTTATGTTTTCTTAATTTTTGACGAGCGCACCTGCGCCGGTTGGGCGCTAAAATTACGTAGATGGTTTCATAGTGCCTTCAAACCCTTTTTTCTGTGGGCGATTGTTCGATTAGAGCGCTTTCCCTAAAGCGTAAGGAATTGCATAACGTATATATAAACAGACTTAGCGTAGGCTTTTTCTAAAAGCGCACTCCAAAAGCTCTGCATTTCAGGTGAATGCATGTAGACCAGTTGACCATTGTGAGTGGGCAAACGATCATCAATAACCACATCAACCCATCTGCCGTAACGCCAAAACTGGAAATGGAAAATGCCTGAAAGCGTAAAAAACCATGGAAAAGTGATAACAAAAAGAAGTACCTGCATAATTCTCAGTGAAGCTTTGGTCAGGTGGCACTACACGGTAAAAGAGTTCATCACGGAGAGTTAGACTGGCAGCTGCGGCCAACAACCAGCAATCACCCAATGCTCCCTGCACAACATCAAATCTAGACTGTTTGGAGACAATCAATTGTGGATCTTTGACGATTTCCTGCAATAAGAGGTTGTTAACAGTTAACCAGAGGCTGCAAAGAATCATGTGTGAGAGCTCAAACTGACCGCCGGACGTTTCCACTCAATTTGTTTTTTGGGTGCAGTTTTGAAGTATAGACTTCTGTTTTCGGCTGGAAATTCAGGATCTTCAAACAAACGCTTTTCTCTGATGCATCGATCACGTTCTGCATGGAAATCGAGATTGAAAGAGGGCAAAGTTGGCGAAATGAACGGATCAATCTGTAAATTTTAAAGTGATTAACGAAAAAATATATAGAAAAGAAGAGACCTTGCGCCTAAACTTGCCACTGATAATATTGTCCAAGACGATCTTGCCAATTCCACTTAAAGAATTATCACGTCCACCCAAGTTAAAGATGATATTGCCCGCAATGGCACCAATAATACGTCCAGTCTCAGGGTTGACACCAAAAAAGTGATGAGCAGCATTAGCAATCAGTCCACTGGCAACAGCCTCTAAGCCCCCACTTGCCATCATGTTGGTCAGGCCTAAATAGCCAATCGAGATGTTAGTGTCATAGAAAATAACTCACTGACTTCTTTGACCACCAGTAATCTTGTTGACTGTGGCCATAATATCGCCCATAGAGCCGCCTCCAAAGCCATCCAAAACACCTTTGACGATACTATCAAAAGTTAGGGCTGGATGGCTTTCGGACCCCTCATCAAATTGTTGGTGAGAAGTGGCGAATACCTTGAAGTTCAAAGATTATTTTTTTTTATATTTTCTTTAAAAGATTTAAAAGTTAGTACAAAAAGATAAAACCTCCTCTTGTGGTTCCTCTTCCCGGTAAGCACCTGAACTGTATTGCTCTTCTTGGCCATTATAAGAATTCTCAGTTTCTTCTTGCTGATCAAGATCCTCTCCTTCCCGATTAAAAGTTTCTTCTTCTTCGTCTGTGTGTTCATCGCCTCCAGGCTCGTATTCAGCCAGTTCTTCCTCCTCTATAGGCTCTTCTTGGTCATCGACTTCATAGTCTTGATCTTCTTCTTCATAGTCTGCGTAATCTTGATTGTCTTCGTCTTCGTTTGATGACATTACTTGTAGGAAATACCTGAAAAAAAAAGTGATAAGAAAGAAAGTAACTTTTCGTATGTATAACAGTGCACAACTCAATGGGTAAATAGATGCAAAAAGACTAAAGTGGCTTTTTGTGTCGAGAGTCTCGACTCAAGACGCCATAAATTTGGCAAAGTGATCCAACCATGGGAGAGACGACTCACAAAAAATCACAGAGATTGACAAATAACTCAGAAAAAGGACTTCAAAATGAGATCGAAAAAGCTCCAACATCTAAACGACAGGAATGTTTCTTCAAACCCTGTCCTTTGGAAATCAATTCTGGCAAAATGCCCTGAGAGAAAATATTGAATTTCACTTTTTCTTGCTCCCTTAGGCCGAACTTTTTTCCACATCTATTTTTCCTTCTTTACTACCCTGTCACTTATGCCTTTATTGGAGATGGTGTTTTCAAGAACGGCATGCGATCCCATCTTCCATACATCTGAATTTCAAACTCCATTATCCATTAAAATTTCGTTTTACTTTGGAGTCCTTTTTAATCTTTTTTCTGTAAATTCGATATTTTAATGACGGTCAAAGTTTTAGAGTAGATTCACGTCGGCAACTTTGAGCGTGATTACGAGGTCGAATTTACATGAAAAAAAAGGTTGAAAAAGACTTCAAAGTAAAGTGGGATTTTGATGGAAAATAAAATTCCGGTACTACTGTGTTATATTTGGGGGAGGGGAGGCGGTATAATCCAGTAGAGTCAAAATTTCGAATTTCAGATGGAACATGGGATTTGATTCCATTTTTGAAAACACTGATTGTAGTGCATTTAATTACAAAAAACCAATGCATGAGTTACTTTCTCACAATTGTAGTTGCCTTTCACTGCTCCTTTTAGCAAAAATAAGAGGATTTGACATTTCTGATTAGCTCAAAATTTCTTTTCCAGGTATATGTCTTTGTACTTTTCCTTTTTAATGCTTTCCTATTGCTGCTGATTCCTTTTTCTTTTCCACGAGCCAACAGTATCCGTTGTAAGTAGCAAGATTAAAAATAGACATGAGTAATGCCAATCCGTGGTTGCTGACCCATCAGGATTTGCAACAGGTAATTTCTTGTATTCAAAACTCGGTGTTGTTGTTTTTTTCAAATTCTCTTTATCGTTTGCAGAACGAAGGCCAATTTGCGTTGTTGCAGCCCTTATATGGACTCATAAATGGAGATCAAGCCAGGCCTTTCTTCTTGAAGTCGGCTTTGCCGCCAAACATTTTAGCGCAAGTATACCTTTTTTTGGTTGTTTACATGGCTTATCAAGAATTTCTAAAAATTCCGTTTTTGAAGTTCCTTAAGTCTATCGAATATCGAGTAGTAGTTTTCTCCATTCAATCCAGCTTAAGCTCCTGTTTTCTGTATTATATAGTCAGGCTGTCTACTTTGCCGCTTTTAATCAGCATTGCCATTTTTTTTAAATTGAGAAGTGGCATTTTTAGTGGATTTTTGGGTCGAACCTGCAAATAACGTATTCTCTCTAATTATAAGGCATGCCTTATAATTTTTCGACCCCCTCTCGAGGGTGCCTTATAATTAGAGAGTGCCGTAGAATTTTCCAACCTACCGATGTGTTGCACCTCAAAATAAATTTAACATCTGATCAAACGAAAAAAGTAGGTATTATGGCCTAAGGTGCCTTATAATTAGAGAGAATACGGTATGTCATTTTTTTCAAAATTTCTGGCGTCAAAGCACGGCCCACGGCCCCTCAAAAACTGAATTTCGGCGCATTTGAAAATAAACAAAACGCCAAGAATTTTTTAAACTCTTTGTGTGTTTTGAGAATATGTTTTCCCACTTCTTATTCCCATGTCCCATTTTTATTGAAATCGATGGGAACTTTTTTTTTCCCATTTCCCATTCCAATAATGGGAAGTAATTGAAATTGGCCCCTGTTGACACACCAAAAGATACAAAAAGGTGTGGATAGAAATTGAAGGGTTCATCATGAAGTTTGATACGGCAGGCTGATCTTGCGTTGCCTTGAAGATTGGAAAATAATTGTGGTAATATAGACAACCGATAATTTGAATCTTGCTCATTTTATTCACTAATTTCAATGCTTGATAGAATTCGCTTCGCTGGTAAGGGTTATTCGGCGCTACTAGGATATAACCCCCTCACGGCCCCTCAAAAACTGCATTCCGGCGTATTTGAAAATAAACAAAACGCCAAGAATTTTTGAAAAAATTTTCGTGCGTTTTTAAAATACTTATGATTCTTCGTTGATTTTAGTTCAATTTCAGCAACAGCCAAACAAATCAAAGAAAAGTTTCAAAAAAAATTCACGAGTATCCCGTATAATTTTCTATGTATTTATGTATTATGGTCGAGTGATAGCTTATTCTAAACCCCTGACTGTGGTGAGTTTTTCGGTCATGAGGTTACAAAAGGCGAAAAGAAAATCATTAAACTAGAAGCGATAGATAAAATAAACTCACAAACAACAATTTTTGCTAATTTCTCGCTAATGTCCAGTCAAACCTCGTTTATCCGGCATCCAAACCTGGATAAGCCGACATCCCTAAATTCAAAAAATGTGTTTGTGGCATTGTGTTTTTGACCTATGCTCTGCTAGTGTCTTCTGGGCATATTGTATATCAAAATTTAGCTTAAATTTTAGACTACGTTTTGGTATATAACATGCCCAGAAGACACCAGCAAAACATAGGTCAAAAACACAATGCCACAAACACATTTTTTTTGAATTAGGGGTGCCGGATAAACGAGGTTTGACTGTACCACAATTCACATTTTGAGGGGCCGTGAAAGGGCATGCTCGTAAGTCACGAGTCTTGACCGATGGGAGTAATTTTTGTATTAAAAAAATAAGCATGCCAGACAATTCAGAAAATTTGTTTATTTCTTAATTATTTGCCGTCATTATAGAACTGTTGATTACTGGATTATGCCCCCACCCCAAGTTTACGCCCCCCTTCCAAAAAAAGATTTAAGCTATATCATTTTACAAGTGACGTATGTTCTCAGTATGAGCTACGAAATTATAGTCTGTAATTTAGAGGTCAATTAACATTCAAAAAGAAAATATCTATACAGATTTGGCAATTGTCTGACCTGAACAAAGACGGGAAACTAGATCGTCTCGAATTCTCCATAGCCATGCGTCTCATCCACAACTCGCTTAATGGAATGCAATTACCAAATGTTCTGCCAGAGTCTATGAAGCAGCTTGCTGGTGCCCCTTTTGCTCCTCCCATGATGAATCAATCGATGCCGCCATTGCCGGCTCGTCCAACAAATACCTATGGAAGTCTTCCTGCTACACCAACCATTGGGTTGTCTTCACAGATGTATGGCTCAATGAATTCAGGTTGTATTTCAATTTCTTCTTTCCATCAATATTTTTTACCTATTTTCTTTCCAGGTTACGGTCCACCTTTGGTTGCTCCTTCTTTCGCTTCTTCTACACCTCCTTTTACGATGGGCATCAAAGAGTTGGGTGATTGGTCAATTCCGCAGCAGCTCAAACTTCGTTTCTCTCAACATTTCAACCAGTTGGACCGAAATCGAGTCGGTCTCCTCACAGGTGCTCAAGCGAGAGGCAAGTACACTGTATTAAGTGACTTACGTAAATCTTATTCTACTCAATTCATTTCTTAGGAGTGCTAGGTGAAAGTCAGCTTCCCACCAATATTCTGGCTCAAATCTGGACAATGTCGGACGTTAACAAAGATGGTTGTCTAAGCATAGAGGAGTTTTGCGTAGCAATGTTTTTGATTGAAATGCTCAAGGTTTCACCTACTCACTTTGCTTGACTTTCTATTGAAGATGATTAATTTCAGGCTGGATATGCGCTTCCTCCTACACTACCACCAGAGCTGAGTGCATTTTGTCATAGAAGCAAAACTGCGTCTCCTTTGGTGGATCCAAATCAGCCGCCTCCGCAAAAAACCCAGATGAAGACTTTTGAAGACAAACGCAGGGACAATTTGGACAGAGGTCAGGCCGAGTTAGAGCGTCGAAGGCAGATCTTGCGTGAAGAGGTATAGCTGTTATCCGTGGTCAAGAATGTTCTGTTAAATTTTAGAGTGTGTCAAGGGTTTTTACCAATTTCTTAAAAGTTGTTTCTAATGTTTGACTCAAAAAAGGAATACGAATTTGTGGTACAGTCAAACCTGGATAAGCCGACATCCCTAAATTCAAAAAATGTGTTTGTGGCATTGTGTTTTTGACCTATGCTCTGCTAGTGTCTTCTGGGCATCTTGTATATCAAAATTTAGCTTAAATTTTAGACTACGTTTTGGTATATAGCATGCCCAGAAGACACCAGCAAAAAATAGGTCAAAAGCACAATGCCACAAACACATTTTTTTGAATTTAGGGGTGTCGGCTTATCTAGGTTTGACTGTATACCGTATTTATCCTATTAAACACCCACATCCTTGTTTAAAATTGTGTTTTTGGCTTTCCATTTTATTTGCCTTACTTTTTGCAGACGACTCTGGGACAGTCTACCAACTAAGTTGTAGCTAAGACAATAAGCCAAATTTTAGGTGGTAGGTTGCTTGAGAGTCATCTGAGAAAGTGAGTAAAAAACACGGTACCAAGAACACGACTTTTAATGAGGGGTATGGGCGTTAATTTGAGGAAATGCGTTATTTTTGGTCCCCACTGCGTTTTAGCCATAGCCCCATCCGGTACTGCGGTATTATGTGACGGGGGCTTGGAGTTAGAGATGCGCGCACAGACACCTACGAGATGAATCCGAGCAAGATTCTTGAGAAATAAATGCATTTCAGGCCTTTTTTTTGCCATAGTCCAGTGAGAAAAACATGGTAAAAGGGCGAAAAAATTGTACAAATGGGTTGCAGAAAAAACTGCTTAAACCGCAAATGACCGGCCCAAAACGACTCGCTTTACCGATTTTTTTTGGGGCGGGGGTAAGCGGAACTTTTGAAAAACAATCTTTAAAGAAATTAAAGCCAAACTGTAAAGAAATCCTTGACACACCCTGTATTTTCTTTACCCTACAGGAAGAGCGCAGAAGAGCTGAAATAGAAAGAAAAGAACGTGAAGAAGCTGAACGAAGAGAAAGAGAACGTCAGGAGTTGGAGCGTCGTCGAGATGCGGAGCGGGAAGCCGAACGTCTACTGGAAATGGAGCGGGAGAAGGAGAGGGCAGCAGAAGAAGAGCGACTGAAAGCTGAAAGGGAGCAGGCGCGTAAACTCATGGAACAAGAAAGATTAAAAGAATTGGAGAAGATCAGGATCCGTGATTTGGAGGCTTGTTAATAAAAGAAAACAAATATATTCTATCTTATTTTTTGTTTCAGAACCAGCGGCAACATGAAGTGGAGAAGACTACTCAAATACAGCAGCGTCACAAGACCATGACTTTCCAACTACAAGCCCTAGACGAAAAGTCGCAGCGATTGAATATTGAAATCACAGAAGCTAGCGATGGAATTATTGAAATCACTGACGAAATCGAGAAAATGCGAGAAAGCCGTGACAAAAAGATTGGCAGAATTAATGAATTGCAGACCAAGTCGCAACAGGTACTAATTTTGGCTATATATTGACTGACCTATTGTTTTAGTTCGCCGTTCAATGCGAACGTTTGAGTCACGAGAATCTGCAACTTCAGTCGGAATGTCAAAAGACTTTCTCTAGAACACAGCAAATCGAGTGTTTGAAGACGCAAATTGTGGAGAAGAACGATTTGATTGCTTTTACAGAAGAAGAAATACAAAATGCTAAAACTCGGTTGTCCAACCAAGACAAGCTGGTAAACGAAGTTAGTTTGTCATTTTTTTATTTTCTTCCAATAAAAAATTCTTCCAATATAGAAAGGGCCTTGGGAAAGCAAAAGCCTAAAATAGTTGATTGTAAAAGTTTCAAGTCTTTGTTCCATGACCTAAAAATTTCCATTTCTGGAACAAAAAAATCACGTAAAAAACATAGGCTAGACTCCGATAGTGCGCAAAAGTCAGTTTTTTGTTCCAAATGGTGTCATTTCTGATTTCTTTGGCATTTTCGTCTCACTTCTGAAAAGAATATTGAAGCTTCCTTGATTATTGCTGGTTTTCTTAATTCGGTCTCTGCTGCCTAAATCATGTTTTTTAATTTTAATCATATTCTTTTTCTATTCAGAAACGCCCAGAGTTTGAATCAGGAAAGGAGAAGCTGCAAAAAGTGGTTGAAGCCTATAACCAACTCGTCAACAAATTTCTACTAATGAAACAAAAGGCTGAGGAAGAGAAGCGCAAGAAATTACTAGCTGAACAACAGGAAGCAGCTGCTGCCTCTATGATTCAGCGTCAAGATAGCTGTCAGCTATACACCCTGCCTCCAGATGTGAACACCTCCAGCTCCGGTAACAACGGGTTTGAGTCCAATTTCACGCCTGATTTTGGGGCTGCTTTTGGTGACCCCCAACAAAATGATGGCAAAAAGGTGGACTCCACTGCCAGCAACCAAGTGACTGAGGCTGGCAAGACAGGCAGTATGTTGGTCAAGTACAGAGCGCTTTTTGAGTTTGTTGCGAGAAGTGAAGATGAGTTAAGTATGCAACCTGGAGATGTTGTGCTGGTGTTTGAAGGGCATGCTTCAGAGCCCGGATGGCTGGCTGGGCAAATTAAAGACAAAGTTGGCTGGTTTCCTGCCTCATTTGCAGAGCCTGCATTGAAGAAGGTAGGTACTCTTCTGAAGGGATTTTTTGATGAAGTAGGTGGCCGGTTTGTTGTGTCGGGGATGGTTTGTATACTCAAATGGGCTTGAATTTTTTTACTTTTGGTGTTTAGCCGATCACAAGTGCTGCTAGCATCACAACCCCAACTTCACCTTCTATGGAGCCGCTGGAGAGCATAAAAGAAGATCCGGCAGAGAAGGAGTCTGAATTTACTGCTGATTTTGGAAGTGGTAAGTGGTCTTTGCACAAAATTTGTGTTTTATAAAAATCCCGAAAAATTACAATTAGTAAAATTCGTGACCCTTTTATACTTTATGAATAAAAATGATAGATCTAACTGCCTCTGTTTTTCAGCATTCTCCAACAACACCACTGCAATTGCCACCACTAAGAATATAATTGTCAATGGCACAACAAATATTGTTCCTCCCACAAGCGTTGCTGCTTCATCTTACGCTTCCTCTGCTCTCTATGATGCGCCTCCAAGCTCCGACGAGCTTCTCAATCAAACAGCAACTGAAGTAAAAGCTATTGAAATAACTGCCAAAGCAACCAAATCCCAGTCCAACAATTCTATCACCAGTCCAAATCCCACAATCATTTGTTTGGGGTCTGCTCTCTATCAGGTTGGCTTCAATAAGCAATTTTCCAAAAATAAAACACTGCGATTTACAGTGGAAGGCTAGAAACGACTCAGAGCTTTCCTTCAACAGAGGTATATACAGTATAGGCTCTAACAAGATTTTCTGCCAGTCCTAGACGGGCACAACCTTTTCTCCAAATAATTTTTTTAAAATCTGTTTTTACGGGTAGACTCAGCAATTTATATCTTTAATCTTTAGCATATTATGTCACTAAAAAAATTTCTTTGTTTGATTTTTTTGTGATTTGCCTAAACCAGTCACTAGACTTGGGTTTGAACTAGAGATTATGACGATCAATTAATCGTAGGAACGATTAATTGCTAATCGTTTCAAATTTGGCCAATAATAATCCGATAGCTAGCTTTCAAAATAATCGTAACCTTTTTGGAATTTTTTTGCGATTAATTGCAAAGACTTTTGGCGATATAAAAAAAAACAGATGTTTCGGCATAGTTGCTGAAAGAAAAAACAGAAAAATACCAAAAACTGAGCGAAACTTAATGCAGGAGAAAAAATGTGACTGCTTTTTAAAATCGAACTCCTTCGACAAAATGCAGTATATTGTGCACATGGACAAAACATAGCATTCGAAAGAGCGATAAAAATGCTATAAAATCATGTGCAAGATATTTGAATACATGCATAAAAACGGGGAAATTTTGCCACAAATAGAAAAATTTATAAAATGTGACGGTTTTTTGCATACCACTGTATATATCGAATTTTGACCGCACAAATAAAGATGAAATTGCAAAATAACTGATATACAAAACAGTAATAGCTAGAACAAATTTTTGGCGTGAGTAAAAAATTGGCTAAAACAGCATGGGAGACCAAGAAAAAAAAGTGGCAGTCATCTTAGAATAGGGCGAAAACATCTTATGAGCGGCTATGCCGACCTGTAAAACTGCGAACCACCTGATTCAATTACCTATTTGGCCACAACTATAACTATTAAGGCGATCTAATTGAAGTGTTGGAGCAGGCGGAAATGCGCTGGAGAGGCAGATTACAGAAGAAACCAGAGTTGGAAGGCTGGTTTCCCAAAAGTTACATCAAAGTATCCACTGCTGAAACAAATGGTCAACTTCGTTAATACCCAGTTGATCTAAAAAATTATTAATTGTTTGTTTAGCTCCTACTGATGCAACCACTATCAAAATCAAATCGGCAGCTTCTCAGAAGTCGATGGAAAAAGCAGTGGAATCGCCAACTAGGAATGGAGGGCAGAGTGAGAATTGGTATATAGCATTGTACCAATTTGACGCAGTGGAGCCAACAGACCTGTCACTGAAGGTTGGAGACAGAATACTGGTGTTGGAGGCCAAGGATGAGTGGTGGAAAGGTAGCTGCAACGGTAGAACTGGCATATTCCCTGCCAATTATGTGCAAAAGGCGGAGGCCGGTGCTTCTACTCTGGTGCCTGAAGGTCCGTTTATTTGGAGGCTGAAACTAATTCGTTGCTTTTTACCACAATTTTCAAAGGAACATCTGTTTTGTGCGTTAATTTATGTGCTTTTCAGCCGGAGAACGTATTGGCAGAGTAGTGGCTGCTTTTGAAGCTACAGCTGCCAATCAAATAAGTCTTCGCCTAGGAGATATGGTGCGCATACACAGTACTTCTCCCGGAGGTTGGTGGGAGGGCGAGGTGGACAGAGAGGGCACAAAACTCACTGGATGGTTCCCTGGAAACTATGTGCAGGTAGTTGAATGTTTTGAACATGCTGTGGCTAGTGGTTCGCTTGTTGAGGCCAGGCCTGTGTTGGCCTCCGGAGGAATCCTCCAAAGGGGAGGAAAAAATTTTTGAAGCCGGAGGCGGAGGATAATTATTTTCAAAATGCAGGCCTGGTTGAGGCATGACCAAATCCAGCCGTGAACTTATCTTTTATCCTCCTCCTCCTTCCAGGTTATACTCTATCTATTTCAGGTGATCGCCGAAGCTAACCACTCCAACGGAGGCAGTGCAGGTCCCTCTCAATTAGCCAATCTGGCCACTGCAGTGTTCGACTACGGGGCTCAGCACGCCGATGAACTCTCCTTTAAACAAGGGGAGGTGATAGAAGTGGTTGACCAGTCAGATGTGCAGTGGTGGAAAGGGCGAAAACACGGGAGTCCTGATGCCCCCTTGCTCTTCCCCTCAAACTTTGTCCAACTCCGGTAAACATTCGGCAAGCATAATAAGTCAGCAAAGTAGCTCCGCCACCACATGTTTCTCTCTCTCTAAAAACATTTTTATTGTGCTCTTGTTTTTTCAAAAAAAATCTTATATGGCGTTTCAAAGTTTTCCTTCATTCGAGGCTTCCTATAACGGCGCGTAGACCTTCGATTTCTTTTGTCGCATTTTCCGTCAGTTTCCACCAATTTAAATTTTAAAGTGTTTGTTTTCCCCGCTCCTCGACCGAAAGACATCAAGCAGTTCCTATGTCTTTTAAGGTAACTTTTTGACAAAAATCTAAAAAACGTATCAAAATTCAAAAACAATTAAAAAAAGCAATTTTGGCAAGTTTCCATCCAACACAAAACGAAATGCTTGAATTGGCGCAATGCCACAAAAGAAATCAAAGACTCCTATGCCTTCTATAACGTCTGAGTAATCCCAAATATTATGCTCTTCAAAAAATGTTGTCAATTTTCACATTTTATAAAATCAGCTTGCTCCCATAACGTAGTTTCTTAAATTTTTTCACAGGACAGGGAAAAAAGTCATTTAAATGCATTTATTATCGAGAGTATTGCTCGGACTCATCTTGCAGGTAAATCTGTGCACGCATCTACACCTCTCAAGCTTCTTGCGCTCTCTCCGCGGGCTTGCAGCTGTGATGCGCACACAAACATACCTGAGACATAAATCACGCGAAAATAGCTCTGAATGTATGAAAATAGAATCCATACCAGATCTTCTTTATGCGGTAGAGCCCTGTAACTAAAAGTATGTTTAAACTTTATCTTTCTGGCTTATAGACTATTGTGAGGTATTTTCAACAATTTGTTTATCTTGGTCTTCTAAGACAAAAGCTGAATCTTTTTTAATAGTCGTCTGCTAGCTAAAAATGTCTTTTAGATGTTTCAGGTCTTAAAATTGAAAAAAAAACTTTCTGGATTATTTTGGGAGGAGTCAACAAAAAGAGAGTTTAGCACTGTTTAAATTTTCAGCTATCTTTTAATTTCCGCTTCGGCCGACTTATTGATGGAAAAATAAGAAAGACCTCGTTTATAGTTGATATTTTATAGTTGATATTTTTATAGTTTATAGTTGATATTTTACGTATACAATTCAATTTATCCATGCAATTCATTACTATTTTATTTTATCGACTTCTGGCCACCAAAGAAACCCATTGTAAAGAATGCCCACTAACTTGGCTGACTTTTCACATAGTACTTCTACTCGATTGTATGTCTTGCATAATTTAGTCTTCAGTAAGCCAATGGAAACCATCAAAAAGCTAACTTTAAAAATTTTATATTGTATTCTCTTCTGCTTGTTGTTGTCTTATAAGCGCAATCTCTTAAACAAAAATGGGTCTGGTGTCAAAGGGCTGTCTCTTTTTATCTTTTCAGAAGTGTGCTTTGACTTTCATAAGCCATTGGTATCTTTAAAAATTCGATTCATTTTTTTATTGATCCCCCAAGCTGCCTTTTTCACATTTCACTTTCACGATTACCATTTCATATGCCCTGCTTATAGATTAGTCTTAGTCATAGGCTGCTTCAAAATTTGTAAATAATCAGCATGGGGTGTCAATGCGAAAAATGCACCGTATTCTTAAAAAGAGCCAAGCAATTCTTATAAAAAGAGCGTGAAAATTCTGATTTGAATACGCTAAAATGACGAAAAATAGTGTTTTCTACACTCTTCTACCTGAAAATTTTCCTCATATTTTGGCTAATAGGATGGTATTAATTAGGGTTGTACAATGGAGAATTCTCCGGAGAAATACTAGTATTTCTACATCAGTCTAAATTTCGGAGAAATACTTTTCATGGTTTTGAGCCGAAAATTTTTGTTTTTTCACTGAAAAATCAAATTGTTTAAATCGACATTGCAAATATATTTTCGTGTTTCATTTACTGTTAAGATAGACTAGAGTTCGGCCAGACAGATGTCACATATCTGATGGATCTCATGGAGCCAAGCGATCGAGGTAAAGAATTAACCGAGAGGAAGAAGCAAGCAGCCATCAAACTTTTGGCAAACAAGCTAAGCAAGGACCCGGTGTTTGCGGGGCAGCAGCAGAAGGAAGGCATTAAAATGATTATTGTTTAGTTGATGATGTAGTGGGGTCAGTGGCTCGCCAAAACAGGAATATTCTCTGAGGATAAGAGACGACGTGCCTGGGATGCGGTCAGCACAATGGATGCTCTTAAATCGTGGAAAGTTTTTTTTTTTTTTCGGACACGCTTCTCTTAAAGGTGACTCAGCAGCTCGCCAACGTTCCAATATCGAGTGCGGCAACGGAAAGAAACTAGTCACTGAGGGGCGAAATTCACACAAAGCTTCGAAACAGGTTTGTTGATTTATGTTGTTTTGTGCGGTTGATAGATCACGATATGATCTGTTTAGGATCGATTATTTTTCTGGCAAGCGGAGAATTCTCCAAGAAATACTCAGAAAGTATTTCTCCGGGGAATTACACAACCCTAATATTAATAGAGAATATATGGGAGGCTTAGACGCACAAGCACTACTTTTCGGAAGACGACAGGAATGCATATTAGTTCCAAATTTATAATAAGTAGATATCAGGGATTTAGTCGAATGTTTTCAAGTTCAAAGTAAAATTAAAAGTCAATTTTCATGTTCTAAGTTTTGCACAGTACTTTTACGTCACAAAAAATCTTTTTAAGCATTTTCCTTCATTCTCAATAAATTCAGCGAAAAGCGAACAACGCAACCTATCGAAACTTTACAAAAAGTTGTTTGTTTTGTATCTTTTAAACAATAAACTAAAACTTTAATTTTTAAAATGATGGTGTGTTGTACCTTGGACACTTTTAAAAAATGAAACAAAGGTAGCAATTGGACGCTAGGCCCTAGCCATATGTCAGCTTATCTACTTACTAACTTACTTTGTAATTATTCTGCATAGCTTATTTAAAAAATGCAAGCAAAACAATGAATAAATATGCCATAAACAATACATTTCTTTGTTTTTCAACTGCGTCAAATAAAAAATAAGTTTTGTTGAATAAAGTTGTTTACTTCAAGACAGAAAAAGAGATTTATATTGTCTTTTGTGATTGTGCTTTTTATTGTTGCTGCTGTGGTGGTGGTACTATTTCTTATTCTATTTTAACTAAGGTCGTGTAGCTCTATGTATGTGAACATAAAACAAAAGACGAGCTTGTAAATTAGAAGAGAAATCAATAAAACCCAAAGTTTAAACACACATACAGTCTCGGACAACTAATAGAGAAAAATAATCAAGTTTTCGAACTGAATTTTTTCAAAGTGAAAACACATACACTGAATCCTCCATTTAATGACTTCCCTGGAGACTCACTCAAAGAAAACAGTAAATCGAGGGGCTGTTAAACCAAGGAGTCGTTAAATCAAGTGGTCACTTTGGTGCATTTTACTTAAAAGCCAACCAAATTGGCTTTAAGGGGTCCTTAAATTAATGGTTGACTGTAAAGCAAAAATATCTAAAAATGCAGTGTTGCAAAAAAAGACTACACTTGACGCTACGTTTGATGCTTTATTAAGCGTTGCATATAACACATTATGAAGCAAAGGAGAATATCAGCGAGTGTGTGCTTCAGGCATCCAATTGGAAATCTTTGTTGTACAGCACTTTGAATGGCTTTCCCTCCACATCTATCTCGACTTGCGACCAAACATTGGTATCTGTTCCTTTTCCAATCCATTTGCCGCATGGGAAACGATAAAGATAGTGCTCTTTGTCATGCTTGATAACATTGATTGAGTGCAGCTTCCAGCCATCTTCCTCCTTTTTCTTCTTTCACAGTTTTGAGATCCTTGAGCGGTTGCTGGTCTACGAGCACGAACAGATCTGACTAAAATAAGCGAGTAATACACAGCAACCAATAAGTATATTCCACAAAAGTGACTTACATGACCTGGCTTGAACTTGTTGCGATGGGTAACAGAGCAATAAAGACGACTTTTGTCCGATTCCCCACCTTCAATGTCAATCATCTAGATTTTTCATTGCTTTACTTCTATAAGGAGAGAAATCAAATAACCTGGATAACGACTGAGCCAATATCACCCGCATTACTTTCACATATATATTATATATATTTTATAAATTTCTAGATCCTATTCCTAAAAATTTTTGATTTTATTTCTAAAACTTCCTTGATAGCTCTCAGAATATGTCCAGAAAAAGCTTTGGAAATAGACCGTATAATAATAATATAATGTTAGTATAATAACCTAAAAAGTGCCATCATAGAGCAATTAATTAAATAAAATGGCATTTTTATAGCCTCATAACCGGTTGCCTGGGTGGCGCAGTGGTTAGCGCGTCAGTCTCATAATCTGAAGGTCGAGGGTTCGAAACCCTCTCCGGGCAGCACTTTTTCCTCCCTTGGAGGCCCGAATTTGGCATCATCGGGGACTAGCCAGTTTTTAGCGGCCAGTTCGTCAATGTTTTGAAACTGATTTTATCTCGGATGGAATTCTAACTGGTGTAAAAAAAGTTCCCGGCGGGTTTTTAGGCTAATGTTTAATAATAACAAATTTTATTTCAAAAAAATATTCCAAACATATGGTTTTGTAGCTCTTTCCTTCCTCTACCGAATGATATATAAAGTTTTTATTTTACTCAATAAAATGGCCTCCCTCAATGCATTTCCGAGTCTTTTCGAGAAAGCGTCAATGGCATTTTGGATCATTTCTTGGGGAACCGCGTCCCACTCTCTGACCAGTAAGAAACAATTTTACGGGCTATTTCTTAGGTTTATAAATGAACATTCACAATTATAAAGATTCTATTCGACACAAAATTACAGTTTCCATAAATGGCCGTACACTTGAAACTTTATATGTTCACCCTTTTAAGAGAAATGAGTGCCAACAGCATATATGGCTCATTTTCATTACAATCAATCCCATTAGTATATAAACAAGTTAGTAGGTACCCCTGAGCCCCATCCAATAAGGTAGCTGTCAACGGGATTTGATTGCAGACGTAAAGGTTAGACAAAAAGTAAAGGTTAACCAAAAATGTCGGCTCGGTCGACATTTTTGGTTGACAACCCTACTGAGAGGGACGCGAGTCTTAGCACGATGTGCAAACACTACTGAACTTTTTTTTTTTACAAAAGGCTTATTGTGTAGAAGGACCGAAACTTTTGACAAAAAGCTGAGAATAAACTTGTATGCAAAATTATTGATGACAAAACCCTGTTGATGACGTTGAAATGAACTCATTACACTTTTTCCTTTTCGCTAAATTCTTATTTAGTCTTGTTATCAGTAGGAAAAGGCATTAATATTTGCGCAAATGAGTTTTCCAAGAAAGGCGTTGCTGCTTTTGCATGTTCAATGTGGTGTGTTAACTGCGCACTGCACACTCTTTGATAAAACCATCACTCAAAGGGTCATTCAAAAGGATAAGAAGAGGGAGAACTAGCAAATAAATGTTTTGCAGCCGCCATTCTCAAGGACGCCCAGCTCCAACATACTCATCCTAGCGGCGTCAACAGAACAACTAACTTGGTAATGAGTTTCTTTCAGCAGAGCAGTTTTCACTAGCAATTCGCAAAGTTTCCTTCTTTCATTCTAATCGACAAAACACAAGAACACGCCTCTTTTGGCTAATATTTTACTAGCCAAACTCAAACAGTCCATATAAAAAGCACCGACCAAGTTTTCATATCAAAAATTTAGTCTTGTTCTTTTGAATTAGTAAGAAAGTGTTGCGCTTAGGCTTAGGTCTTGCACTCATTCGAATAGAACCCTAAAGCTTTTGGTTAAAATTTTTGGCTCTCTTCTCTCTTCGCTGTCGTTTTCTAGCTCTGGCTTTCAATAATCATCTCTTTTGTTCTCATTTTCAGCTTTCAGTTTTAGCCTGCAAAGATTAAAAAATTAGAGCTACTGGGTTATACCCCAAAAAAAAAAGATTTTTCCAAAAGTGTCTAATAACCATTTTTATGTATAATTTATGCCAAAAACCAAACAAAAAGAGGGCTGTATTGGGAGGGGAAGGGAAAAGAATAGGGCCACTTTGTAAGGGGAGGGGGGGGGGTTCAATCTGTAGAAAAAGAGAAGATCTTAAACATAGTTTCCCTTACAGGCACCTACCGCATAAAAAAGCTCTGGCATGCATGCTATTTTCATGCATCCGCAGCTTCTTGTCGAGTGATTAATGTCTCAGGTATGCTTGTGTACGCATCTCAACTCCAAGCCCCCGAACCCCCGTCGCCCCTGTAAGGGGGCTTGAAAGTTAGAGGTGCGCGTACAGGCTTACCTGTGAGAGGAAGCCGAGCAATACTCATGATCAGAGAATGCATCTAGAGGCATTTTTTGCCCTGGTTCAGTAAGGGAGACGGGTAAACGGCCCTACAAGTTAGTGGCCTCCTATTACTCCCTTTCTCTCCCAATTTAGCCCCTATTATTCTCCTCCTTGTCGAGCGCTCGATACCTTAGAGCCGAATATTGATGCAACTTTGAATGCATACACATAATGAAGACTTTATCAAGAAATTCTTAGCAGAAGAGAGTGAGAAATTAAACATGTATTGCTTGATTGTAATTTTGATTGATTAGAATACAGTCGACTCTCGATATAAGAGCACCCATTGGGACCGACAGTTTGTGCTCTTATAGCGAGAGTGCTCTTATAGCGAAGGTAAACTTTGTCTGTTTTATCTGTCTTTACGGCCAACCAAATTTTTTTTTAGTGCTCTTATACCGAGAGTGCTCTTATAGCGAAGTGCTCTTATATCGAGAGTCGACTGTATATATTTTTGGATATTGGGATATTGTTTGAGGATTAGTTTGTTTGTGGGTGTTATAAATAAAGAATTTAGTTGTGTGCAAGGCTTATTAGCTGTATTTTGATTGATTTTCAAATTAAATTATGCTAAAAATGCATTTTTGCAAAAATACCAATAATCGCAAATAGTCGGACATTTCGATCTTCGTCCGAATTTAGACAACCCTGCTTTTTGGCCTCTTTTTTATTTTTTATTTTTTTGTAGAAATCACACACACACGAAAAGAAAATAAGAAAACCAAATAGGTCAGATGCAAAAAAGGAAGCAAGTCAAAAATCTCAAATTTTCGATTTTTCATCTCGGGGCACCAAGGTGAAAAATAAAGCCAGTACTCAGCGTATACCCTGATTCACCTATGTTTAGTGGCTTAGTCGTCGTTAGCGCTAAAATTTCTTATTTGTACCAATAATTTTCTGGACAGACTTATATTTGCCTTTGAAAAAGACTTTACAATAGTTTGACACTAATTCCACACACATTTAGCTCAATTACAATGTTGAAGACCAAACTAGTGGTTGGAATGGCTTCTTTGTGTTCTACCTTTGCAGTATTAGTGTGCCTGGTGGTTATTCCTTCCCTCTACAACACCATCAATGAAATGCACCAAGAGGTTGAAGATGGAGTCCAAATCTTCCGAGTGGAGACTGATGCTGCTTGGACCGACCTGATGAACATTCAAATCTCTGTCACTCCACTTAACAAACCCAGAGAGAATCCATTCAACAGTATTTTCCGAACAAAGAGGTCGAACAACAAAGGTCTTCCAGCTTGGTGCCAATGTGAACCTATCAAACCTAATTGCCCTCCAGGTGAGTGGTTTTACAAATTTCAGGCAATATACCTACATTATTAGCAATATAATTACTTAATTAGATATTTAAGGTCCACCGGGTCCTGCGGGACTCCCAGGCCAAGATGGTGTTCCTGGAGTCAGTGGACCATCAGGAATGGATAACCACCATGTCTACGCACTACAGATCTGTGCTCCTGCAGACACCGGTTGCATAAAGTGTCCAGCTGGACCACCAGGACCACCTGGCCCAACTGGAGGAGCAGGACCAGCTGGACCTAGTGGGCAAATGGGTGCTCCTGGACTGGTTGGACAGAGTGGCAAACCTGGTCCAATGGGACCTCCAGGTTGATCATTATTTGTTCAAACTAGATTCATGACATTAGAATTTAGGTGATGCTGGATTAGAAGGTATACCAGGACAACCAGGACTACCAGGAAAACCGGGATTAGATGCCCAATTTGGACAAGGCAAACCAGGACCCAAGGGAGCACCAGGCGCACCAGGTATATCGGCTTAGAATTTTTGAAACATAAATGTTTTAAAAATATTTTTTAGGTAAACCAGGCGCAGCTGGACAGCCAGGAGAGCTCGGACAAGAAGGGGCGCCAGGACCACAGGGTTTGCCTCCTATCTGGTCCTTTTAAAAGACAATAATCTTATTCTGCAATGTAGGACCAGCTGGATCGCTTGGAATCCCAGGAGCATCTGGAGGAAACGGTCAACCAGGAACTCCGGGAATAAAAGGACTACCTGGTGCTGACGCTGCTTACTGCTCTTGCCCAACTAGATCTTCGGCCTACATGCACCGACAATGACGATCATATAAACTCAGAATACTTTCTTTAACGATAAATTGTCTAACGCATGTGAAAGTAGAATCTTATAAAATGTTAAGGTAAACATGTGTTTCACCAAACACCCAAGCACCCATTTAAGACACATCGCCTTTCTCAAAAAACTAGTTAAAAGCATTTGATTCGGACTGAGTGTGCATAACCTGGACGATTTCCGACTACTCCTTTCCTCCTTGCAAAAGTGGCACGATACCAGGCCATACTTAATTGAATTCACACTTTTAGATTTCAAAATTCATTTATAATTATGTAATTTATTTATATTTATTTATGTTCATATTGGGTTGATGCATAATTTATTGATCGACCTCGAATCCTTCAGCCGACGTTCTTGTCGTCAAGCTTTCATCCTCGTCTGCGCCCAGCAAAAGTGCTTGTTCATCAAAATTCGACGGACGGCCCCGGACTTCTTTATCTTCCAATCTTGTGTCGCCAGTAGAGACAGAAACAGGTCAGGGCCTCGTCGGGGCCCCGACCCGCCCCCAGCCGATTTCGGGGGGTAAAACTCCGATCGGGGCCCGCTGCGAGATGCTTTAAAAACCCCGACCCCAAAATTAGGTAAAACCCCGAAGAATAATTGTAAAAATCAATATAAAAATAAAATAAAAATCAAAGCTCTTTTTACGCATACAAGGACTCATGAGGAATATGCAGTTAAACTCAAACTTAAACTGTTTCAAGATAATTTTGATAGAGAGACTCCTTCGATAGAACTACTACGGGGAATAAGAGCTGAATAAGGGCTGAATTGCGAGGGGAAGGGAGTAAAATAAGGATACTAAGCTGAAAGGCCATTCACCCGTCTCCCTTACTGAACCAGGGCAAAAAGTGCCTATAGACAGGCCTGTATTTGGAAAAAATTTTCATCCGCCTCCGGCTTCAAAATTCTTTTTCCTCCGCCTCCGGCCTTTGGCGGAGGCATTTTCCTCCCCTCCGGAGGATTCTTCCGGAGGCCAACACAGGCCTGCCTCTAGATGCATTCTTTAATCAAGAGTATTGCTCGGATGCATTTCAAGGTAAGTCTGTGCGCGCAAAAGGGCTTGAGAGTTAGAGATGCGCACACACACATCTGAGAAATAAATCACTCGAAAGTGACTCTGGATGCATAAAATATGTATGCATACCAGAGCTTCTTTATGCGGTAGGACCCAGTTAACAAAGCTATGTTTAATTTTTGTCCAAATCACTTGGAAGGAGGAAAACTACTTGATTTACTAAAACCCAATCACTCCATCACTATTACAACTCAAAACCAGTAATAGGAGACAGGAACTTTGAAAATTTGATCGCATTTCCGTTGAAACTCAAAAAAAAACACGTACAATAGACAGAAGGAATCAAACAGGAGAAAAAGCACATCTGATGCATAAATAAGCATATCTGATGCAAGGAAAAGGACTTGTCCAGCGCAATCTAGTAAACTCCTATTTTATGTTTTAAAACGGCGCTTCTTTTGCACAAATTTATACTTTTGAATATATATTTAAGAAATTTATGAAATTTTTATAGACGTTTTTTCCAATCGTTCTCCTTTTCGGTCACTAATGAAAATACGGTTCCAAACAAAAGCTGGTAGGAGTTAAGCTTATTTCTTCAACTTTTGAACGAAAAATTTAGAGTTGTTTACTGCTATACTCGTCGGCTTACTACACAGCCTTGTAGTATGGCTTGTTTACCGCGAAGTTCCTGAAGCATATATGGATGAGGAATTCCACATTAATCAGACACGAACCTATTGTTCTGGCGATTTTTTCACATGGAATTCTAAAATTACCACTCCACCAGCGTTGTATTTGCTGGCTCTTCCATGTTTCTGTGGAATAGAGAGGTATCTGAATTCTTTCCTCATTTCTTTGTGCTTTGTTGGACTGTGCAGATTGCGTCGCAAGTGGCTACCTCTGTCTACTGGTTATGAGAAATGGCTTACTCCACTTGTTATTGTCTGTTTACCGGTGCTTTTGGACACATCTTTTCTCTTCTACACTGACATGCTTTCCCTAACTTCTGTTATTTGGGGCTTTAGCCTATCAAATACAACACTATCGGCAATAATCTTTGCGGTCGGAGTGTCGACACGACAGACGAATATAGTTTGGGCAGGGATGTATTGCTTGTTGGCTTGGCTCAGACACTTTGACATAAAATACCCAATATACAGCTCACTTAGAAGTTTTCTGAACAACACCCCGTTTGTGAGTCTTTTGTAGCCAATTTGACTAGACATAATCAAGTACAAAAATTCAGGTGATATTGGCAGGAGGATTTGTCACGTTTGTGTACTGGAACAAAGGAATAGTCTTGGGGGATAGATCTGCTCACCAACCACTACCTCATGTTGTTCAATTGTTCTATTTCTTAACTTTCACCACCTTTTCCTCACTGCCCGTCTTCATATCAAAAATATTAGAAAAGGATGGCTTTAAGCGTGAGATCACCAAAAGGCCAATGATTTGTGCTATTTTACTGGCTATTATCTTGTTATCTATCAAATATTTTACGTTTGCACACCATTATATCTTGGCTGATAATCGACATTTCACTTTCTACCTACGGAAAAGATTTTTTGCCAAACATGAACTGTTTAGATTTCTAGCTGCTCCGGTGTATTTAATCTCCTTGTTTTACGTCGTGTATTCAATGTCTATGCCGACTCAGTTTATTGAAGTTTTCTTAATGTGTACTTGTGCCTGTATCATACCCGCACATCTGTTTGAATTCAGATACTTTATTGTACCCTATGCACTCTGGAGGTTAACTGTAAGGGAGAGAAAAATCACTGTTTTGATGCTTGAGCTATTCTTGTGCATTACTATCAACTTCTCAGCTATGTATTTATTTCTCAAGAAACCGTTCGAATGGCCTCATCAGCCTGGAACAATGCAAAGATTTATGTGGTAGAGTAAATAAACGAATGCTTAACTCCACCCAAATACGCGTGATGTTTTCTGTTTAGTTATGGCTTTTTCTCTATTTTCAGCCCACCATAGGCATGTTGCCGGCGCCTTCGACCGGCAATATACCCTATTAGCCGAATTCCCTGCTGTCACATCCCTCTGCAACATCTCAAAATCATATTTTTAGGTGTTTCAGCGTTTTTGCTTACAGAAAATATGTTTTAGGTGGTGTTCAATCAATTTTGATCAAAAAAGTTTTTGTCTTGGTTACCAGGGTGAATCAGCTCTGGTGGGTACCTGAATATGCATTTTTAGCGTACAATGAAGCAAAAATAAAAATTTTAAAAATGAGGAGAAATAACCGATAAGTACCGCATTTTCTAATTTCTACCGTTCTTCACTCACTGCAAAAGGAGTCCCTGAACGCATTTATGATCGAGAGTATTGATCGGATTCATTCCGCATTTAAGTATGTGCGGACATCTCTAAACTATCACGCCTCTTTGGCTTGTGATGCGCACACATGGATCTAAGGCATTAATCACTCAAAAATAGCTGTATGAACAAACATAGCATGAAAACCAAAGTTTTTTCATGTAGTAGGTCCATAAACAAAGCTACGTTCAAAGCGCATCTTCCAAAAATATATAAATAGCCCTGGTTCCAACCGGAATTGGTTTGCCTTGATCCTCCAAGTCAAATAGGCTATTTTGTCAAGGAAAACTCTAAAGACTGGTCGGTCAGCAAGTAAAAAAATGCTTTCCGCACCTAAAAATGCTAAACCATTTAAAAGACATGATTTTAGGGTGTTTTATTGGGAAGACAATTCTTCAACGACTTGCGGTTAAAAAATTATGTCCCACTAACTAATTATAGCTTTCCTCCGCGGTTGAAAAATTAAAGCTCATGAGCTATAATTAGGGAGAATACGGCAAATATTTATAAAATCAACGAAAATATACTGGTCAATATTTTTTCTTAATCACTTTTTCGCTGTTGATCGCTTCATCGCTGGATTTTCTTTCCGCTGAATTTTCTGAAATTAATAACCTATAAGTTTAAGTCTAACTGAAAACAAGAAAAAATACCTCGACCAACACTTCAATTTGAGCATTTAACCTAGGCTGACCCTTACGAGAAAACTTCTGAAGCGCATTGTTCATTTTGTTACGCAACGAGACGTAATTCTGAACAGCAACTTCACGCCTCTCTTTCTCCAAACGACGTGCTTCAGCCTAAAAATTAGAAGACTAGTTTTCACATAAGAAGCTGGCATAGGCTTGAAAAAATATTGACTGAAAAAAATGCAAATATGCATGCATACCTCAGCCCTGCGCTCTGCTTGAATACGTTGATAGTTTTGCTCGGCTCGTTTGTATGCACTGACATAGCCTCTTTTCCTATTTTATATATATAAAAGTCAAATATCGACGCTGATTACTTGCCATAAGCAAAACTTACTGCGTAGGACGAGAAATAGGCTTTTTCACTTTCTTAGATGATGACTCCTTGGTGCACAGTTTGTCTTTCGGCTCAACCATGGCTTTTATCTAAAAAGTTTTAAATATACTTACTCAAATGACACGATAATCAGTGCTAGAAATAAATCAAAAGAAAACTGAATTGTTTTCATCGACTACAAGTATAAAACGCCAAAAGAATATTTAAAAGTGAAGAGGCCCTAGAGAATTTGGAGCATAGGTCAGTTGGCCATGGTTCTTCCCAAAACTTTTGATATTTTTTAATAAAGGTACCCATTTTCAAAGAATATTTTTGTTTTGAGACCTCCCAGTTGTTAAAATTTGTTCAGGAATCCCGATCTGAAAGTAGAACTTAGAAAAATGGTTTGGTTCCCGAGATATGATCAAAAGTTGAACTACCGAAATTTTGGAACATTGATCACCTTAATTGCAGCCATAGTCGGCAACCAAAGCACTTTAAAAATTCTGCATTCATAGTCAAATTCTTGAAAACATTTTGACTATCGAGAGGCCTCATAATAAAAAAAATCAGACGCTACTTGCTTGTAGAGGTCTGAGGATTAGAGGCAGGGGTATAACCATGGTTTTCAAAAGCTAAAAATTTAGAAATCGACTAAAAAATTTCAAAGGAGAATTAATTTTTGACTATAATTTTATCGGTCTTTTGTCGGTTTTATCGATTTTTAATTTTTGATGATTCGTAATGTTGCAAACCATCAAATCTGTATCACGCTCGATGTCTAAGAGAAGATCAAAACGATACTCAAATCCTTTGCTCCGAACCCAAGGCAAAGTCGACAAAAAAACCATGGCGAAGTGTCGTTTTAACGAGGATTTAACCGCTCAATTTCTCCGTCAAAATATCATTGATTATTATTTATCATTGATATTAGGATGAATGTGGGCACAGCCTATAAAGTTACTTTCATCAAACGCAAATTGGTGCTCAAATACTCAGATCTAGGGTTGTCAGTTTGGATATTCGCTTTCGAGTAATTGGAACCGAAATTCGAGTAAATGGAACTGAAATTGGAACTGAAAATTTCGGGTACCCGACAATCCTACTCAGATCTCTTCAAAAAAGCGCATGTAGAGTCGACTCTCACTATAAAACCACGCTGGGCTCGATTTTGTCGGTTAGCAGAGAAAGTCAAGAAAATATACTCCCAAATCGAGAGTCTCGACATAAAGACCACTTCATCAGTCACACCAAAAAGCTAATAAAAACTTTTAAAAAATTATTTTTCAAAGTAGCGGGCAATCTTTTCTTTGGCGTAACTAGAGCCCAGTGTTTTCATAATTGACATGACATCTGACACTGACACTGACTAACTGACATCACACTGACATTGACACTGACACTGACATTTGGTGTCAGTGTCAGTGTCATTTTAAATGTCATGTCAGTGTCAGTGTCAAGCTGACGTCAGTGTCACTGTCAGTGTCAGTGTCATTTTAGATGTCAGTGTCATTTTAGATGTCAGTTTATTTCAAAATGTCAGTGTCATTTTAAGTGTCAGTTTATTTCAAAATGTTTCCTCGTTTTTTTAAAGTTTTTTAAGTTTTTTTAAGGTACAAATTGAAAACATGACCCGAATGACATATAATATAACCGACACTTAAAATGACACTGATATTTTTAAATAAATGACACTTAAAATAACACTGACATCTAAAATGACACTGACACTCAAAATGACATGACATTTAAAATGACACTGACAGTGACACTGACGTCAGCTTGACACTGACAATGACATGACATTTAAAATGACACTGACACTGACACCAAATGTCAGTGTCAAACTGACGTCAGTGTCAGATGTCATGTCAATTATGAAAACACTACTAGAGCCGGACAAATACTTGTCGGCTTAACACGGGAATCCCTGACGGTAAGACCTGCAGATTCTGGTGAAGAATTTAAGAGAGAATCCGAATATGCAAACCGTTTTTCAAAAAGGGCCACATCTGTAAATCAAAAATTCGTTTCAGAAACCTGTGCACGGTGAGTCGCGCACATCTTTTTCTTACAGTTTCGGCATGTGACATAGACTATCTTCTGATGGCCAGCTGGGCATAGATAGCATCGTCCACGTTTTTCTTCCAGCTGCTGGATGTGACTTCTTGTAATCAATCTAGATGGAGTCGTTTCTCTCGTCCTGTATTTTCACTTTCTGGAGAAACAGACACGCAGTTTGTGCAAATTATAGATGGAGCAATGTGGTTGGACAAACTTTTTTATGGCATTTCTAAAAAAATTAGTGAAAAACAAAACATACCGTATAACCTCTATTAATCCTCAACCCCTCTAATAATCCTCCCCTCTATGGATAGGTCGAAAAATTGTAACTGGAATATAAAAATGAGCGATTTTAGATGGTTTGAATATAGTACCTTTTTGGCAAATGGTCGAACATTTGAAACGAACTTTCGATTTACAAATGTGGCCCTTTTTGAAAAACGGTTCGCATATTCGGATTCTCCCTTAAATTCTGCACCAGAACCTGCAGATCTTACCGTCAGGGATTCCCGTGTTAATACTCGGCTAATTAACCGAAGCCGGAAATGCACTTAGAATGTGCGTAAAGGACTCTGTTCAAAAATTTTATTTGTCTTCATACAATGAAACAACCTAGCACGATACTTTGAGGAACAACACTTTTATAATGCTGCGACGCTCGATATAAAGATCACTTCAAAAAGTTCGATCCATAATTGAGTCCGACCATTTGTTCCTCAATTTTCGGCATCTTTTGCCAATCTTTCAGGCAAAAAATCGCAAAGATTCTGATGTTGCCAGTCGTTTTTACACAATTCAACAATTTCGCATTTAAAAAAGAGAAAACTTGATGTAACGATCAGCATTTTTCAAAAAGGGTAATCATCATATCGAACGTTGACTGTATGGACAACTAGGTACAGTCAAACTTGGATAAGTCGACAGTGTCGACTCGACACCCCTAAATTCAAAAAAATGTGTTTGTGGCATTGTGTTTTTGACCTATGTTTTGCTGGTGTCTTCTGGGCATGTTGTATACCAAAACGTAGCCTAGAATCTAAGCTAAATTTTTATATACAAGATGCCCAGAAGACACTAGCAGAGCATAGGTCAAAAACACAATGCCACAAACACATTTTTTTGAATTAGGGGTGTCGGCTTATCCAGGTTTGACTGTACTAATGTATTTTACCTCTTCCCTCCACCCAAAATAATGTAGACAGGCCCCCTCCCCGCAAAAGAACTTCCTCAGATGAATTTGTTTAACTGTTTGCCCGCTCATTTCCAGAACTCTAATTCTGACGAACTAATAGTCCACACGTGAAAAATCCAAACTTTTTAATGTGACGCGTACAATTTATAAACGCTCAAAACATGGTTCAAAATTATTTGCTGGGAAGACTTTTATTGAAGCATTGGTACATCTTTTACTTCTTTAAGTGAACACAGTCTCCACGCGAAAAACACACTGGCTTTTGTTTTTTTATTCTCCCGTCGCTTTCAATTGTTTCCACCAAATGTTTAGCAACAAACACCTAGAAGCTTGTTATTCAAACAATTTGACCATTTAATTTTGCTTCTTACATTATCGACACAAAAAGACAACTGAAGTTCTTGAAAGACGATCTTGACAAATCCATTGTTGACTCTGCGCAGCTGAAAAAAGAATTAGTTTGAAACAAAAATTGAAGCGACTAACCGCGAAGTCTGCAGCTTTCACTTGGGTAGAATTGCCTTCTATTATAGATGCATAAGCTCCATTGGACCGACGGCTCATGGAATGTGGATCCGCAATTAACTCTTCTGGTTCCTTATTCGTCCCCCACTCAATATTTGTGTCGTCCTCAAACCTAAAAGACAAAGTTCATACTTTTAGTAAACGTGATCGCTTTCCAGTTACATTTCAAAGCGTATTCCTTCTTGCTCATTGTCAGAACAGAACATTTCAATCCTTTTCCCGTCGGGCGTCATTAACGTCTTGTCTCCATTTTCCCAATGAATCTCCAGCTGATTTTTGACGAAGAAAATGATCTTGTTTGCGTTTGTAGTTGTCACCTCATACACTTTTCCGGCGTCATTGTAGTAGACCTGAAATATGCATAAGTTCTAAGAATTGAATGAACTGTCCAATTACCTGTATCTTGCCATTGGGTGTCTTGCTAATCCACCGGAAGTCTAAATTATTGTGCTCATAAAGTATACCTAAAATTTACTTATTAGTTGGTTAAATACAATGCACGAACGTTACAGTGGCAATTGAGCTCGGTGAATGTTGTAACAACAGGACCATTGGAAAAAGTATACTCTCTACCCCTAATGGTGATTTCAAACTTTGTGTTTACCTAAAATTATTTTAAATATATCGAATTGAAGTCGACAAAGAAATGTTAAAAAATAATTTGCAAAAAATTAAACGCTTCTCACCATATCGGAATAGGTCATTCTACTGCTGCTTGTTGGAACTGCAAAAGCCGGATTGAAATTAGAGAATGACCGCGAAGACGCCACTGGAGAGCTCCAACGAACTGTTTTGGACAATAGATCTGCACTTCTAGCTCTCGAGGAATTGTCAGCGGAGGATACATTGGAAAACTGCGATGTTGAAGACTGAAGCAAAAAAGTTGTTGTAAATAGAAATTTAGATTACCAATCTGTTGTCCCTGGGTGTGCCAAGCAAGCTTATGCGTTTTGGAGGTCCAGAAGAGTTTGTACTTGCTGTCGTTTTGGATACACCTGCTTCTAAACCTTCCGAAAGTGTCTTTTCTTTAAGCATAGCCATCTTTACCCTCAAATTGGAATTTTCCATCTAAAATTTTACGCTCATTAAAATGTGGTGTGTAACATGACGGCAAACCTCGGTTTTAGTTAGCCTTGATTGCATGTCTTTCAGACTTTGCACGTTCTTCACAGCAGCTTCTTCAATGGCTTTATTCGTTCCTTCCAAACCATTGATCTTTGCTCGCAGTTCACTGACCAGTCGAGTCTTCTGTGTGTCCGTGTTCTTCAGCTTTTTTACCTACATAAGTGTGATTTTTGATCATAAATTTTGCGAAATAACAAAGAGCCTACCTCCTCTTGGAGTTCCTTTATTTGCTTTTCTTCGTTCCGAGCACTATACTTACGTTTCTCGTCAGCAAGGCCAGCTCGTATATGCGCTATTTTTGAGTTTTCTTCACTTTTGTTGCGGTGAAATTCTTCAATGGCTTCATCTAATTCCTTCCAACCGTTCTTCATTGCCTCGCGTTGCCTATCGAAATACTGAAAAAGTTAAATTTATATTTTTTTCAAACACGGCAGCCGGCAAACTAACCTTCTTCTGCACTCCTTTTAACGCATGCCTAGCCCATTCCATTTGAAGTATTAGTTCGCGCAGCTGGTTCACACCATTGGCATCCTCACTTTCAGCAACTGCCTGCTCATTAAAGTCATATCCCAAGTCGGCTTCCTCGTGCACTACTGGCCTAGACAACGTTGGTGTTTCTTCAATGTACGGAGTGCTATGATTCAGCGGAAACAAATTACTCGGCAATGGAGTTCGCTGAAAATTAGGCACCTCAATGTTCTAAAAAGAATATTTGACTATGAAGTACAGAAGGTATAATCATATACTGAATTGCATTTCTTTAATGGCTTAGGATTTGGAGGAACCGACGAAAAATTGGACTCAAGCGGAACATAGCTACGCGAAGAAATAGACAAGGACGCTGCTTTATTTTCCACACCATTTTTCTTTGGAACTTCACTAGGCGGCAAGAAGACATGGTCGTGAGAACTAGAATCTATGTTTTCCTAAAAATTTAACAATCTCAGGAATAATAGCGAGTTCTTTCTAGCAAAAAGCTGTAAGTTAGCTTACATGAGCGGTTGCAGAAGTTGCTTTCCTAGACATTGGATTGGATAAAGATGTTCCACTCTCCAAGCTGGTCGTTTCCACCTGAGCAAACTTTGGATGCGATATGGAAGAAGCTCTTGATGGCTGCTTTCCTCGGATTTCTGGTTGCTTCTCCACAACAAAAACCTCACTTCCAATGTCGCCAGCGCCATTTGAGAGTGGATTTGGAGATAAAAGAGGAGGAGAAGAAGGCGTTTCACCAGTAGAAGAATTGATTTCCTGATGACCACTAAGCGCTGAAGACTGTAACTTTTGAGACTTCGAGTTTTCTCTTGAAGCAAACACGCTGTCACTCAATGAAGAGGACTGCTCTGGAGTGACGATCCGAACATGGGATTCATAATCTAAAAAATGTTAATTTCAGATTGCATCTTCCACAAAAAACTTACTTAAGAGATCATTTGTCATATGTGCTGAGCCATTGCTACTGTTTTGAGAATTTTCCCGAGAGCCATTTTCTACATAGGCATTCCTATGATTGCCGAAAAACTGGTGTGGACTTGGTAAACTAGGCATTTCTATAACGAAAAACAACTAAGTCCGTGTGTAAAATCTTCCGCCAAAATATGTATTCCTGCCGTAAAATTTTTACAACTTAATTACCTTCTATTAAGTGACCCCGGTCAATTATTTCCCAGTCCTAAACTTTAATAAGACGTCCATCGCAGTGCTAAAACACCATAAAAACATATCTTTGAGATATTGCTTTCTGAGGAATATAGAGGATGCTAGCGGCACGAGTGCTAAGGGGGTATTTGGCCGCTTCGGGGCAAAATACATAAAACACCGTTCTGCGTGTGGTGGATAGAAAGAATATTTGTTGTCAAAAAAGTGTGATAGGCATTCTCTTATCCGCTTTCTAACTCTGCGTCGGCTAAGGTTATGCTGTATTGAAAATCCTAAGACCACGATTTGCTTGCGATTCACTCCTGATTTATATGCTATATAGGATGCTTACAAGCCTTAATGATTTAATAATGTATTCATCTGGGGATATTTTGGCAGGGGATATCTTTTCCGTGTTAATAGAGGATATGCAGTGTCCTAGCGGTTTTTTCAATAAAATTTTTAACTTTTTTCTAGCATGTTGCCTTGGATGCCTTCTTTTTAATAGGATATCAACTGACTCAATGTTGTCAAAAAAAAAAGTTGGAGAAAATGGTGTTTTAATACAACAGAGGGCATTTGGCTCCTAAGATCTTTTTCCACAACTCTTTCCACCAACATCGAGTCAGTTGGAAAAATTAGTAAAGATCTTTGAAAACAGCTGAAAAAAACAAAGCTTTAAAGACTTGACTGGGCAGATTATAGATCTGAAGAAAAAAACACATAATTTGACATACGAATTCAATTTGAACCATTAAATAGACAGAGTTCAATATTTATAACGGTACAGGATTCATCACAAAATTTTCGCGGTTAATTTAAGACGCCAAATTTAAACTAAAGCAATTGCAAGGGAAATTCCGATGCAAATGATATAACAAAACTTAGAGACTATGAGTTGCAAATTAACTATTTTGTTCTAAACTGGCATGGGCCTATAGAATGGCTTTTGCACCAATTATCACCAATTTCTCAATCACTCTTTTAATACATGTACACTTATCACATTCCTATGCAGGAAAATTTACAAGGAAACACACATAATTCAATTTGATGGTGAAGGAGATAAGAAATTGAGGAAAAGCGGACCAATGAACATACAATGTATAAGCTCTATTAATCCTTCTTCCCCTTCTCGTCATAACGGTCAATGGTATAGGATTTTTTACGGCTCAACCATTCGATAATTTGTTAAAGACACCATACTCAAGATGTAGCTCTGGTTGTGATCTAAACTTTTGAGTATGGTGTCAGTACCAAAATTTTGAGTGGTTGAGCCGTAAAAGAGGATTAATAGAGATCATACGGTGTAGTGGCAGTAAATACCGAGTAGTCATAAATGTTAGTTGGCAACCAGTAATTGCTACAAATTGGACAGATAACAATAAAGAAAGCTCTCGGTTTTTATGTCGAAAACAACAGATGTGCAATGGCGAATCACCCTAACTTATTGGCGGATTACGAAAGACTCTCTAAGTCACCGATTGGGTTGGCAACTATTCGATTGTAAACCTTAGCCAAAGAAAAATTGTCACCCAAAAAGAAAAAAATTTGAAGGATTTTGCGCGCTGCTTTTAAAAATTTTATGGAAAACTACTTTGAAAACTGCAAATTTTGAAGCAAAGTACGATTTCAAAAAATTCAGAAAACGTTATACGAAATACGAGCACAACTACAATAAAAACTGCACAGCATCGAAATGGAGCCTCAGAATAATAAGAAAGCAAACGTATGTAAGTATTTGTTGAAAATGGAAAGGATAACAAAGTTTACGGTAATCGGGTAAAAACATTATTATTGTCACAGCAACCTTCTTCAAAGCTGTTTTCCAGAGCTGAGTTAATTCCAACGTCGTAGCCTTCCAAATGCAACATTGACCAGTCGCTTACCACACTCGCATTGTCTAGAAACACTTTATCGTAAGTGACCAGCTCAATTTGACTATCTACTCGAGGTTCCAAAATGTAGTTGTTGCACTGGAAACAATTGTAAACAAGGCAATTTGAAGAAACGATTACTTGAGATGGCGCCTGAACACGTTTTCGAAACACCGACGGCGTACGTACAAACCACGTCTCGAAACCATGACTCCTGACTAAGCTCACTGACTTCTTGTCTGGACCGTCTGCATTTTTCACACTGTTCTCCTTAAAAGACGATTCCATGCAAAAAAAAATCAATTTGTGCCATCTGTCCACTACGACACTTCAAATTACAGAAAAAATATATCCCTTACCAATGGATTCGAAATAGCCAAAGATTTAGCTGTAGAGTTGTCGAAAGCAGATGGCGTACGCACAAACCACGGCTTCTTTTGCGAAGGACACCCAGAAATAGCATTTTCGGGCTCAATTATGGTCGACCAGGCATGATTTGATTGATTCGTAATGTCCTGAAAGTGCAACAATTTTTAATGTGACGCTTGCCAATCGTAATTTTTACGAATATAACCTCGATAATTTCAGAAGACTTATTGGAGTTACCAAGAAACAGGAGTGATGACTTTTTGAACGCTGACGGCTCACGCACAAACAAAGATCGGCGATGCTGCCGCGTATTCATATTTTTCTCACTTTTGATGCTACGAAAATTCTCTACTGTAAAACCGTTGATGTGAATTGCCATAAAAACGGAAGTTTGCCTAAAAACTTTACAGCAGAGAATGATATAAATAAAATTAAAAATATAAAATTGCGGTTGGTACATAAATGAAATTCTAATTAGTACAGAAGAAAGAAAAAAGCCTAAAGAAATACACTAAGTGGGCTTCTACTTGGTTTAGCTAATTCATAGCTGGAATTGGTGTGAGATACTCCGCCAACCACTAAATAAAAGAAGGTGTGCGCCAGTTCATGGCTAACTTATGCTGGGCTAAAAAACTAATAAATTGGCCGAAAAAACCATCTCAAACTGGCCGTTTGCCGAAATCATGCAATATTATAAATATTACATCAGAAAACTAAAATTAAACATCAGTAGGAGTCAAAATTGAACTGAAAAAAGTGAACTGAGTAAAAGACCCTATCACTTTACATGAAGACCGTATAACCTCTATTGATCCTCCCCTCTCTCTCGTCACGACGGTCGGTGGTCAACAATTTTTTACGGCTCAACCACCCGACAATTGGGCAGTGACACCATACTTAAAAGTACAGCCCTGAATCTCAGCTACATTTTTGAGTATGGTGTCAGTACCCAATTGTTTGGTGGTGGAGTCGTAAAAAATCGTTGACCACCGACCGTCGTGACGAAAGAGGGGGAGGATTAATAGAGGTTATACGGTATGTTTTAAATATTCGGTTGGTAAATAATTTTTTTTTTTTTGTTTGATTGTTTGTCTCACTATGATTGCGTGATAATATAGCATTTGAAAGTGCTCGAGCTCATCTATCACATTGTTATTTTCCCTTTTTTGTTTTCACTAATTTTACCCCATTTTTTTGGATTTTGAAATGGCCAGTCCCGCTGACCAAAAATAGCACTTTCGACAACTGCTTTTATTTTCACTGACAAAGAGGACCTTTAAAACTGGCTCAACGATTTCTTCCAGTCTAGACCCAACGATTTCTGGCCAAGTGGCTTTGACCAACTGGTCTAAAGGTGGGAACAGCAATAATGGAGAATACATAATTGATTAAATTGTTGCTATTATTCGAGAGTTGACTATATTCTCAAAAAAGTTATTATCACCCAAGTCATACTTACTGTTGATAAGGTGCCAAAAAAAATCCAGTTGGACGGAAATACAAAAGCAAAGCGCTTGCACCAAATGGTGGACGCCTGTGTGACTATCCTTCTTCTTTTACTCTCTGCAAGCCATTTCGGGTGCTGAAGAAGTAAAGGATACACAAAGCAATCACTAGGCACTAAGTCTTTGTTCCTACTATTTCTCCTGCTGCCTCTTTAAATCCTCAAAGGGGAAAATAGCGAGGCATCTCTTTAGGAATTCAGAAATGGGTGATGTTGTTAGAGTAAGAAATCAATGGATTGAACAGACACATAGATTAATGGTTTGTCTCTCTTTTCTTCTTTTATACAAAAATTCAATTTTGGGATTAGATCTAAGAAGAGAGAATATACGATAAGGGTTTATATGGCTTGTAGAATTTGCCTTGTAGTTCACCAACAAATCGTACCTTATTCTTGTGTTAAAGTCTCTGCTATCTCTGCCAAAAGTCTTGATTTGAGATATGATTGGCAATTTATTCATGATGGATCAAAAGAGCATCTGGTTTAAGTTATGAATTATAAATAGACCGAGAAGGTGCCTTATTTCGACTTTTATTCATGATTGAATAAAAAAGAATTGGCTTGCTGTTTGATCCACCAATGAATCAAGAAAAACTTTTAATCTAAGGAATTCTTCACAAAAAACCGAAAAAAAAACTGAATTAAACACTTGGTTAACGGCTGAGAGACGAAAAAATCATCAAATTTATGAATCGAATGTCAATTATCTCAATAATTCAATAGCATAACTACAAGATAGAGCTGTGGCAGAAGCCGAGAATACAATTCATTAAAATAAAGCGTGTTAAACCGTGTTATATTAATTGCTAAAGAAAGCACTGTATATACGTTATGCAATTCCTTACGCTTTAGGGAAAGCGCTCTAATCGCACAATCGCCCACAGAAAAAAGGGTTTGAAGGCACTATGAAACCATCTACATAATTTTAGCGCCCAACGGGCGCAGGTGCGCTCATTTCTAATAAGTTGAAAAAGATTTTCCTCAAGAATCTGAAAGTGGAATTTTAAAAAAGTCTTGTTGCCGCGATATGACCAATGGTTGAAATACCGGTATTTTGAAACAGCAATCATCTTAATTTTGCTCTATCTCGGCAATAAATTTATTTTAAAATTCTGATTTCATATTTGGGGTTGTGAGGAAATTTCGACTATTTGCGGGTTTTAGAAAAAAAAAGTTTCAAATATGGCCGCCTTTATTTTAGAAACGTAGAAATGTCTAAAAACTTCTTTGTCGATTTAAACTTGTGGAAAGGGTGCAAGGTCGAAACGTCCAATAGACGTAGCGTTCAATAGATTTTTTGATGGTGTAATCGCCATAGTGCAAACTTTTTATAAGCGTATTACCGTTAAAGAAATGACCAATTACTGCGGTCAGGTTTTCAACTCTAACCTGTCTAGTAAAAGTTGACTGTGTGTGGATCAAAAACACTACTAAATTTTATGACTATCAAACACTTTGGCCCTCTTTCGTTGAAGGACCACCACTTGAAGAGCATGATATCTACTTGGCTACTGAAGCAAATAATTACATGGGCGGGTTTCGACGCAAATAAAGAAAATATAAAAAAATTTTATACTGGCTCAAACAAAAGTGTAGCCACACATCTGCCTTATAGCCACTTTTGTTGACTCATATGTGAATAATACAGACCCCAAACTAACTGATATCACACACAAATGATACAGTCGAACTTCGATGACACGTCATCCCAAAAAGTGACTGACTGAGAATGACGGGCAAAAAAGGCTTGTGTGTCCAAGCGTATTATTCAGCACGAGGCAGAGAGGATGCTTAGCCGTGAAGCAGATAAGGGTGACTTCTAATTATCTTTTAAGATTCCTCAAATTTTCTTAAAAGACATTTATTTTTCGATCAACATTTAAAGGGGGCGTTTATTAGAGGGAGGCTTATCACAGGAAATACGGTAGTTGCAAAAATCTATAATTTATGTCCCTTCAAAACCCTCTCTTTTTTTGTAGAAAACGTTGATTTAAAATTCATTCTTCTTATTTGTACATGTCTAACATAGAAGGAGTATTGCACTTTTTTAAGTATGTGTTATGAAGACAGTTAAAAAACAAAATAGAAGTGAAGATAATAAAGGAAAATAACGAAACAAAAATAAGTTGCAAAATACATACAAAAACTTATTAAAGGCTATCTTCTGCTGAGCTAAGCAAATGTAAGTAAACAAGAAAATAAATCATTGCGAATTAAATAAATATCAACGGCAAACAAATGAAAAGTTTTGTTCAAAGAATGGAACGTTTTATGAAGAGCTGGACAACAGGATTCTTTTTGATGAGTTGGATCGCTCGCTCATGAGTCATGCCCTCGGTGCCCTCGCCATTGATTTGAAGGAGCTGGTCGCCTAAAAACAAAAATTATTTGGCCTTATACTAGGAGCCGTTAGTTTTTTTTTACCTTAGTCCTCCCTAGTTTTTTTTCCAATTTTGAATTTTTTTATTTGTTTTTGATTGCCTCATCCTAAATTACCTCCTGAGCATTCCTGATACCCTAAAATTGATTTTAAAAATATATATTTTGCTTTGTTAGCCCAAACTAGACAACCTTGTAAATGGTGTTCTTAGACTCCAGAAACTAACACTTGGCCTACCCTAAGGGCTTGGGGCAAGCTAGGCTCAGACTTAGGTAGGCCACCGTAAGTTAGCCGAGGATTGTTAATTTCTGGGGTTTAAAAATTCCATTTACAAAGTTGTCTACTTTGGGCTAGCAAGGCAAAATAATTATATTTTTATCAATTTTAGAAATGCTTAGGAGGGATAATTTAGAAGAGGCAATCGAAAACAAGTAAACAAAAAAGAAAATTGTCAAAAACTGGGGAAAAAACAACAGGGAGGAAAAAAAGGCAAAAAAACTAGCGGCTCCCAGTATAAGGCCGATTGTCTTTAAATTGCCCAAAATTTCGACTATGTGGAGTACGCACCTACACGGAGTCTACCATCTCCAGCTGCGGGCCCGTCTTCTGCTATACGCAAAATAAATAGAGGCATCTGAAAAAAAAAATATTGTGTAATTTTTGGCCAACTAATGGTTCAGACAATTAAGGAGGACTATAAAACGTATAAAGGTGTGGAGAAAAGCATTTCATTGACTAAAAATACAATTCACTTATGTATCTACTTATGTAGTCCAAAAAACCTTCTTGAAAACATACCCAAATGATGGAATTTCTACTTCGAATGCCTTTTTCCATCAAAACACAGGGGTGAAATGCTTTTTGCGAATGAAATATCAGTGTTTTCAGACAAATACAGGAGACACAAAAATGACAAAAAAGGTGGTGTTCGGGAAAGTGGATTGCGCGCGGATGGCACTGGGAGTTTTGTTTAAAATCGTTTAAAAGCTAAATTTTGGCTCATTGACTTGAAAGCGGTCAGAGTTATTGACTGGTCACAATTATTGATGAAAAGTAATTCATTTTCTCAAAAGCTTTTACCTGACCAAACTCCCAGCCACCTCGAATAGAGAAACCAAATCCTTTGACACCTCTGTGCAGCTCTACGGAAAGCACAGATTGATCAGTCTTAAAAATTGCCATCAATAAAGCAGCTAAAAATGGCGAAACCAAATCCTAACTTTGTCACCGTTGTGGATTGCTGGCCTAATCAGTGTGTTGCTTCGACTTTCCTGGTCCTGACTCATCTTCTTGAGTGTATTAATGGAATAAGTGTCATCTCCGCTAGAAGAAGTGAAACCAGGCAGTCGATGAGCAGGATCAATAGTGAAGGAGATGGCGTTGCCAGAAGACTTGATATAGTTAACCACCTGTTGGTGGGTCATGTTGTAGATGGGTAGATTGTTGATGGCGAGCACACAGTCTCCGGCATGCAAACGACCACTTTTCTCTGCTGGACTTCCTGGCGTAATCTGACCTAAAATAGTTTATATGGTTAGTCTTTCCTCATTTTGAATGGAAAAGATCAAATGACTTATTCGGAATGTTCTCAATAACATGTTTTAATTAATAACATACACAAAGCATGTCCTTATGGCGTTAGGAGAGAGGTTTTGAAAGCCTGAAAGTAAAAAAAAAAATTCACACTTCATTCTCAAAAATATATCCCTGAATCTCAGCTACATTTTTGAGTATGGTGTCAGTACCCAATTGTTTGGTAGTCGAGTCGTAAAAAATCGTTGACCACCGACCATCGTGACGAAAGAGGTGGAGGATTAATAGAGGTTATACGGTATATACCAAAATGTAGCTTATAAGTTTTAACCTAGGTTACATTTGGTATATAACATACCCAGAAGACACTATCAGAACATAGTTCAAAAACACAATGCCACAAACACATTTTTTTTTAGAAGTGCCCGCTTATTAGAGTAAATGCTGTTATCTTTTGATACATCATGATGATATACGTCCTTTGTGTCCAGGTACCCTTCAAATTTCGTTTACCCTGATCAGCCAAGCCAAAAAGTTAATTGCTGGGCAAAAACAATTCGTCAAAAAATGGTCAGCCTCTCGCTAAAAACACTTTTTCTGTGCTTTATAAGTCTTAAAACGCCATAAAAGCATGTTTTCAGATGGTTTTGAGAACATTCCGACTGTCTTTTTAGCCATGAAAAGTTACCAATATAGCGATGATTTTGCGAGATGATTGTGCAGCCAAACTCTTCATTGTCCAACTTAGCTAAATGCACTTCGTATGGAACATTGCTGGCTTGAGCGATGGAAGCAGAGTCTTCGTAGTCGTTGGTAGCATAGGAAACAGTGGCGATATGCTGCACATTGTCTAAAAACCAAATGTAGGTAAGAATGTCTAAAGCTTTGGATGGCAATTTTTAACCGGTTTACATGGTTCCATCGGACAACTGTCAACTCACAGCACTTCCGTTTATCCTATAATGTGCTCAATATGATTTACCTTTTAATCGGCGAACCAAAAGTTTGACATGACCAACGGCACCAGCATTCCTTATCATATCTACCACTGTGTCGTGTCTTTCATGTGTAACAGGTTTGGAGTCGATTTCAATAATTTCATCTCTTTCTTTTAAACGTCCATCGAGGCTTGCCGCGCCACCTACAGCCAACCGGTTAAACTAATTATCACACCAATAAAAAAAGGAACAATACTTTTTTTTTGCTGCAAAAATTTTTTTAAACTGCGATGCCTACTACTGTACAAGAAAGCAGTCTTGGTATGGAGCAAAATAAGCGATGTGCTGCCACCGTCTATATCCTAATCAGAGAATTTGCGAAGGAAGAAGACTTTGAGCAGTGGTTTGAAAATGAGAAAAAAAATTGGAGAATGTAAGCAAATTTTTTGTATAGGATATAGATTTGTGCATATGCTTTTGATTCAGCCAATAGTCCAGAGGTAACCGGGAGTATAAGTGCCGATACGCCCGCATGAAAAATTACGAGTGCAATGTAAAGCCTGAATTGAAATTGAACATTGAACCCCGCTAGTCGAAAAATAGGAAATGACTGTTGTATAAGCAGCAGAAGAATAAGAAATTGTCTCTCTAGCATTGCATGCATCGATTACATAGTTAAATTAAAGAAAAAAGTTTTTACCATATCTAAAATCATAGCCGAAATACAAATTGGGGCAGAAAAAGTAAAGTTGCTGCAGAAAAAGTAAATTTGCGGTAAATTAAATTTGCGGCAGAAAAAAGTGTTTTTGCGGCAAAAAAAGCAATCCTAAAAAAATACAAGTACCTGGAATAATTGCGCCCACAGTAAAGGGTGTACCCATCTGTAAAATACTTTTTGTCACAGCAAAGCAAATAACAATCAACCTCTTGTCCTCCAACCAGTCGAAAACCAAATCCGTCCGGCTTACGAATCAAGTTGACTACCACAAATTGACTGTTGGCAGCTGTATAGTCAGTTGGCGGCATACCAAAGGCACTGATTGGCATATAATTGGGGGTAGACGAGAAGCCAAGAGACGTTGACGACGGACGAATAAGCTGCGACTGGCTGGAACTAGCATACATTGAAGTCTCTCGATAATTGTTTGACTATAATTTGAATACAATTAATTGCTGTCTGAAAATCATCGAAGGCACACCCTAGGCATCGTTGTGTTCCAATTGGCTGACGCGGGGTTGAGTGGCGGCTGTCTCATTACCACTTTGTTGGATTGACGATTGACAGATGAGACTGGAGCTGGCGTCTTAGAACGTGGTGCGACCATAGTGCTGCTGCCGTTTACACGTTGTTCTCCATAACGAAATCCAGCAGTGGGAGTGCGAGACCTGAAAAACAGTAATTAGAGACATCATCGAGAATTTGGTGCTACTCTATTATAGCCCCCCCCCCAAAAAAAAAAGTAAAAAAAAAGTACAGCTACATTGACCATATAAGAAGCATTTTTTCACCATTTCAAAGGGATTAAAGGCTGTATAGGGAGGGGAAGGGACAAGTAAGGGGCCACTATCTGAGGAGGGCTACTCAGGAAAAGAGAAGACCTTGAACATAGCTTCGTCAACTGGGCTCTACCGCATAAAAAAGCTCTGGCATGGTACATTTCAGGCATTTTTTACCATAGTCCAGTGAGAAAAACATGGTAAAAGGGCAAAAAAGGGCGGAAAATTGCACAAATGGGTCGCAGAAAAAACTGCCTAAACTGTAAAGGACCGGCCCAAAACGACTCACTTTACTGTTTTCGGGCATTAAAATAGGTTAGGGGGGGGGATGGTACACGTATTTTGTGACATTTTGGGGGGATATATATTGATTGGGGGTGTGGGTTAATACAGTAGAGTCGAGAATTTTATAGTTGAAAAACTGAAATTAACTCAGTCTACTTGAGAATCACAAAAATGGCTAAAGAAACAACACACCTATGCCTAGCCACATATCTGGACACCAACATCCTACTCCGGTAACCAAAAGGACATTCCTGAAGCATTTGAACTAGCTGAGCGTGAGGCAAAGCGCGCACATTTCTTCCATCTATTTCCAAGATTACATCGCCTTCAAGTAGGTTTGGACATTGGTCAGGGTGAAGCACTGTTTTCACTCGTTGACCTGCATTGAAACAAATTAGGTCTCGAAAGTAACCTATCTAAATCACTAAAATACCTTGTAAGCTATCCGTGATGGTGAACCCAAACCCCTTGGGTCCTTTGCACATGTTGATTTCAATGTTTTCCTTGGAGCGAGTGTGGAAGTTTGTCGTTACAAGCGGACAGTAGACATTCTCGGTGACAATCTAAAAATTTGATCACTTAATGATGTCTACGAGATAGGATTGGTCAAAAAGCTACCTTGTTAGCAGGATCCAAAAGGAGAGGGTATCCTCGACACACTTGGATATGAACAGTTTCTCCCACTGCGATTGATCGAAATACGCGGCAAGCATCGTCCTGTGAAGCCCCCAACATGCACTCATTGTTGACGTTGACAAGCACATCTCCTGGCGCTAAAACATTGTTCAGAGCAGCTGGACCATTTGGAATAATGCTTTTGATCTGAAAAAGTAAAACAATATCCCAAGCTATATTTTCTACACAGCATAGATTTACGAAGGTATTTGAAATCCGTCCAGAAATCGTATTTTTTTGTATTTTTGACATTATACACCAAACAAAACCACGGTTTTTCAAATTGTCCAAAAAGGTCTACTTGAGGCTTTACGCAAATTTAGGACGAAATTCGAAAATCCCTTGACTCTACAGGATTATAGAATCATAGAGAATTTTTGTTTGCGATTTTTTTTGAGAAGTGGGTGCCATCCAGTGTTTTCAAAAATGACTTGTCATCAGACTTTAATGACAGTCATCGATGACAATGACTTGACTTGTCATTGTCATTTTAAATAAAATGACAATGACAAGTCATTTAGCCAAACGTCTAAAATGACAATGACAAGTCAAGTCATTTTAAGTCATTGTCAAAATGACAAGTCATTTCAGTCATTTTAGCTAAATGACAAGTCATTTTGATTGGAATGACTCAAATGACTGGAATGACTCAAATATATATCGATCATTTTGTTGACTCAATATGATTTTTATCCGATAGACTTAACTTTTATTATTTTTTAAGATGTCTTCTCTAACATC